>JBBPDG010111670.1:0-12253 GCA_037974525.1 Micralestes humilis
CGTTTGTTCAACGATTAAAGTCCTACGTGATCTGAGTTCAGACCGGAGTAATCCAGGTCAGTTTCTATCTGTAACGCTATTTTTTCTAGTACGAAAGGACCGAAAAAATAGGGCCCATGCTCTAAGTACGCCCCCCTCCAATTTTATGAAGCCAACTAAATAAAACAAAGGAAGAGCACAACCCACCCCAAGATAAGGGACTACTAAGGTGGCAGAGTCCGGATAAATGCAAAAGGCCTAAGCCCTTTCCCCCGGGGGTTCAAATCCCCCCCTTAGCTATGCCAGCTTTATTAATTACCCACCTCATTAACCCCCTTGCCTATATCATCCCTGTCCTCCTAGCAGTGGCTTTTCTGACATTAGTTGAACGAAAAGTGTTAGGCTACATGCAACTGCGAAAAGGGCCCAACGTAGTAGGCCCTTACGGCCTACTTCAGCCAATTGCCGACGGATTAAAACTTTTTTTGAAAGAGCCTGTCCGCCCATCAACCTCTTCCCCATTTTTATTTCTAACCACACCAATGCTAGCCTTTACATTAGCCCTCATATTATGACTCCCCATACCAATTCCCTATCCAATCGCCGATTTAAACCTGGGGATCCTTTTTATCCTCGCCCTTTCTAGCCTTGCAGTCTACTCAATTCTAGGCTCTGGGTGGGCCTCCAACTCAAAATATGCGCTAATCGGGGCGCTGCGGGCCGTAGCACAAACAATCTCATACGAAGTCAGCCTAGGACTAATTCTGCTCTCCATTGTTATCTTTACAGGAGGTTTTACCCTACAAATATTCAACACCAGCCAGGAGCCCATCTGACTATTAATCCCAACTTGGCCGTTAGCAGCTATATGGTATATTTCAACCCTAGCAGAGACAAATCGAGCCCCATTCGACCTAACTGAGGGCGAATCCGAATTAGTCTCTGGCTTCAATGTAGAATATGCCGGAGGCCCATTTGCCCTCTTCTTTCTGGCTGAGTATGCTAACATCCTACTAATAAACACCCTGTCGACCATCCTTTTCTTGGGCGCATCCCATATCCCAACAATTCCAGAACTTACCTCAATTAACCTGATGACCAAAGCCGCCCTATTATCCGTATTATTTTTATGAGTACGGGCATCATACCCGCGGTTTCGATATGACCAATTAATACACCTAGTGTGAAAAAACTTCCTCCCACTTACACTAGCTATAATCCTATGACACATAACTCTACTAATCGCATTTGCAGGCCTGCCACCACAATTATAGCCACAGGAGCCGTGCCCGAATGCCCAGGGGCCACTTTGATAGAGTGACCAATGGAGGTTAAAATCCCCCCGACTCCTAGAAAGAAGGGACTCGAACCCATGCCTGAGAGATCAAAACTCCGAGTGCTACCACTACACCACTTCCTAGTAGAGTCAGCTAAATAAGCTTTTGGGCCCATACCCCAAAAATGTTGGTTAAAACCCTTCCTCTACTAATGAACCCATTTGTACTCACCATATTTTTTCTTAGCCTAGGATTAGGCACAACCCTTACTTTCGCAAGCTCACACTGACTCCTCGCCTGAATAGGCCTTGAAATCAACACACTAGCCATTATCCCCCTGATAGCCCAACATCACCACCCCCGAGCAGTAGAAGCCACAACCAAGTATTTCCTCACCCAAGCAACAGCAGCAGCAACAATACTCTTTGCCTCCACCACCAACGCCTGACTCACTGGTGAATGAAATATTACCTTTTTACTTCACCCCATCCCATCTGTTTTAATCACAATAGCACTTGCGCTTAAAGTGGGCCTCGCCCCACTTCACCTCTGACTACCAGAAGTTCTCCAAGGCCTCGACTTAACAACAGGACTAATTTTATCCACCTGACAAAAACTAGCCCCCTTCGCATTACTGATACAGATCTCCCACACCATACACCCCACACTACTAACCACCCTGGCAATTTCATCCGCCCTCATTGGCGGATGGGGGGGACTAAACCAAACCCAGCTACGAAAGATCCTTGCCTACTCCTCTATCGCCCACCTAGGCTGAATAATCATTATCATTCAATTCATGCCCCAATTAACCATTCTCGCCCTACTAACGTACATTATTATAACATCCACAGCCTTCCTGACATTTAAACTTATAGCCTCAACAAAAATTAGCACACTAGCCCTATCATGGTCAAAAACACCAATAATTACAACCACCGCCGCCCTAACACTACTTTCATTAGGGGGCCTTCCTCCACTCACCGGATTTATACCCAAATGATTAATTCTGCAAGAGCTAACAAAACAAAATCTCCCCCTCACAGCCACAATCATGGCCCTAACCGCCCTGCTCAGCCTCTATTTTTACCTTCGCCTATGCTACGCAATGACCCTTACAATATCCCCCAACACAAACAACTCCTCCGCCCCCTGACGCCTACCAAGTACCCAAATATCTCTCCCACTATCCGCCCTAACAACCGCAACCCTCCTCCTCCTCCCCACCACACCAGCCTTAATAGCCCTCTTTCTTTAAGAACTTAGGACTAACCAGACCAAGAGCCTTCAAAGCCCTAAGTAGAAGTGAAAACCTTCTAGTTCTTGAATAAGACTTGCAGGACTCTATCCCACATCTTCTGAATGCAACCCAGACACTTTAATTAAGCTAAAGCCTTACTAGATGAGAAGGCCTCGATCCTACAAACTCTTAGTTAACAGCTAAGCGCTCAAACCAACGAGCATCCATCTATCTTCCCCCGCCGCCGGAAAAAGGCGGGGAAAGCCCCGGCAGGAACTACTCTGCGCTTTTAGACTTGCAATCTAATGTGCCTTACACCACGGGGCTGCTGGGAGGAAGAGGACTTAAACCTCTGTTCATGGGGCTACAACCCACCACCTTAGCACTCGGCCATCCTACCTGTGGCAGTCACACGTTGATTCTTCTCCACCAATCATAAAGATATTGGCACCCTCTACCTTGTATTTGGTGCCTGAGCCGGGATGGTCGGAACTGCCCTGAGTCTTTTAATCCGGGCAGAGCTGAGCCAACCCGGATCCCTTCTAGGGGACGATCAGATTTATAATGTTATCGTCACAGCACATGCATTTGTAATAATTTTCTTCATGGTAATACCAATTATAATTGGTGGCTTCGGAAATTGACTTGTCCCCCTAATAATTGGGGCCCCCGACATAGCATTCCCACGAATAAATAACATAAGCTTCTGGCTTCTCCCCCCATCCTTCCTTCTCCTTTTAGCCTCTTCCGGGGTTGAAGCGGGGGCTGGAACAGGCTGAACTGTTTATCCTCCCCTTGCCGGAAACCTTGCCCACGCAGGGGCCTCTGTAGATCTGACTATTTTTTCACTTCATCTCGCAGGTGTCTCCTCCATCCTGGGTGCAATTAACTTTATTACAACCATCGTAAACATAAAACCTCCTGCCATCTCACAGTACCAAACCCCTCTATTTGTTTGAGCTGTCTTAGTGACCGCTGTCCTTTTACTTCTTTCCCTACCCGTTCTAGCTGCAGGGATTACTATACTTCTAACAGACCGAAATCTAAACACCACCTTCTTTGACCCCGCAGGCGGAGGGGACCCAATTCTTTACCAACACTTGTTTTGATTCTTCGGGCACCCTGAAGTATACATTTTAATCCTACCTGGTTTCGGAATAATTTCCCACATTGTAGCCTATTACTCAGGAAAAAAAGAACCATTTGGCTATATAGGGATAGTATGAGCTATAATAGCAATTGGCCTTTTAGGCTTTATTGTTTGAGCCCACCACATATTTACAGTCGGAATAGACGTAGATACCCGAGCATACTTTACATCCGCAACAATAATCATTGCCATTCCTACGGGGGTAAAAGTATTTAGCTGATTGGCAACCCTTCACGGGGGCTCAATCAAATGAGACACACCCATGCTCTGAGCTCTGGGCTTTATTTTTCTCTTTACAGTTGGGGGTTTAACAGGCATCGTGCTAGCTAACTCATCACTTGACATTGTTTTACATGATACTTACTACGTAGTAGCTCACTTCCATTATGTACTATCTATGGGGGCCGTCTTTGCTATTATGGGGGCCTTCGTCCACTGATTCCCCCTATTTACAGGCTACACCCTGCACAGCACTTGAACAAAAATTCACTTCGGCGTTATATTTTTTGGGGTCAACCTTACCTTTTTTCCCCAACATTTCCTAGGCCTGGCTGGAATGCCTCGACGATACTCCGACTACCCAGATGCTTACACCCTTTGAAACACAATTTCTTCAATTGGCTCACTAGTATCTCTTATTGCAGTGGTAATATTTTTATTTATTCTATGAGAAGCATTTGCTGCTAAGCGGGAAGTATTAACTATTGAACTTACCTCCACAAATGTAGAATGGCTTCACGGATGCCCTCCCCCCTACCACACATTTGAAGAACCGGCATTTGTGCAAGTCCAATCATTCGAGAAAGGAAGGAATTGAACCCCCATAAACTAATTTCAAGCTAGCCACATAACCACTCTGTCACTTTCTTTTATAAGGTACTAGTAAAATTTTACATTGCTTTGTCAAGGCAAAATTGCAAGTTAAACCCCTGCGTATCTTAAGCCTTAAGGCTTAATGGCACATCCCTCACAATTAGGATTCCAAGACGCGGCCTCTCCAGTTATAGAAGAACTTCTCCATTTCCACGACCACGCATTAATAATTGTCTTCCTAATCAGCACTTTAGTTCTATATATTATTGTTGCCATAGTCTCCACTAAATTAACCAACAAATACATTCTAGACTCCCAAGAAATCGAAATTATCTGGACTATTCTACCTGCAGTTATCCTTATTATAATCGCCCTTCCATCCCTACGAATCCTGTACCTAATAGACGAAATTAACAACCCCCATTTAACTGTAAAAGCCATTGGCCACCAATGATATTGAAGCTATGAGTACACAGACTACGAAAACCTTGGTTTTGACTCTTATATAATTCCCACCCAGGACCTCACTCCAGGACAATTTCGCCTTCTCGAAACAGACCACCGCATAGTTGTTCCCATAGAAGCACCAATCCGAGTCCTAGTCTCAGCCGAAGATGTTCTCCACTCCTGAGCTGTCCCCGCCCTGGGGGTAAAAATAGATGCAGTTCCCGGACGCTTAAACCAAACAGCCTTTATTGCCTCACGTCCTGGGGTATTTTATGGACAATGCTCTGAAATCTGCGGCGCCAACCATAGCTTCATGCCCATCGTAGTAGAAGCTGTTCCTCTCAACCACTTCGAAAACTGATCCTCCCTAATACTTGAAGACGCCTCACTAGAAAGCTAAATAGGGTTCAGCCCTAGCCTTTTAAGCTAGACATTGGTGCCTCCCAACCACCTCTAGTGATATGCCCCAGCTAAACCCCTCCCCGTGACTCGCCATCTTATTGTTCTCCTGAATTATTTTCCTACTAATTATCCCATCCAAAGTGCTCAAATTTAGTTTCCCCAACGAACCCACAGCACTCAGTACCGAAAAATCAAAACCAGAGCCCTGAAACTGACCATGACACTAAGCTTTTTTGATCAATTTATAAGCCCCACATATTTAGGAATTCCACTAATTGCCATTGCACTAACATTCCCCTGAATCATATTTCCCGCCCCCTCAAATCAATGACTGAACAACCGACTAACTACGCTCCAAAGCTGATTTATTAACCGCTTCACACAACAGCTACTCCTCCCCCTTAATTTTTCAGGACATAAATGAGCCCTTATATTTACCTCATTAATAATTTTCCTCTTATCCCTAAATATGATAGGACTCTTGCCATACACCTTTACACCCACAACACAACTCTCCCTAAATATGGGACTAGCCCTCCCATTCTGACTGGCTACAGTAATTATTGGAATGCGAAATCAACCAACCGCAGCACTAGGACACCTCCTACCTGAAGGAACCCCCGTCCTTCTAATCCCCGTTCTTATTTTAATTGAAACAATTAGCCTGTTTATCCGACCCTTGGCCCTAGGAGTCCGACTCACCGCAAATCTTACAGCCGGCCATCTGCTCATTCAGTTAATCGCGACCGCGACCCTAGTCCTTCTTCCCAAAATTACAACAGTAGCTATTTTAACCGCTTTAGTCCTTCTCCTCCTTACGCTCCTTGAAGTGGCAGTTGCCATGATTCAAGCATATGTATTTGTACTCCTATTAAGCCTATACTTACAAGAAAATACCTAATGGCCCACCAAGCTCACGCATATCACATAGTTAATCCAAGTCCCTGACCGCTGACCGGCGCAATCGCAGCCCTCTTAATAACATCGGGTCTCGCCATTTGATTTCACTTCCACTCAATGACACTAATGACTTTAGGACTAATCCTTCTTCTCCTCACAATATACCAATGATGACGAGACATTATTCGAGAAAGCACCTTTCAAGGACACCATACACCCCCCGTTCAAAAGGGACTACGGTATGGAATAATTTTATTTATTACATCCGAAGTCTTCTTTTTCCTAGGATTCTTCTGAGCCTTCTACCACTCTAGCCTTGCACCCACGCCCGAACTAGGGGGGTGCTGACCCCCAACAGGGATCACCACACTAGACCCCTTTGAAGTCCCCCTTCTAAACACCGCAGTCCTCCTAGCTTCAGGTGTAACCGTTACCTGGGCTCACCATAGCCTGATGGAAGGTGAGCGAAAACAAGCCATCCAAGCCCTAACCCTAACCATTATTCTAGGGTTCTACTTCACTGCTCTCCAAGCCATGGAGTATTATGAAGCCCCCTTCACCATTGCCGACGGTGTCTATGGGTCCACATTTTTTGTGGCAACAGGCTTTCACGGTCTACACGTTATTATTGGTTCAACATTTTTAGCTGTCTGCCTCCTTCGTCAAATTCAGTATCACTTTACATCCCAACACCACTTTGGGTTTGAGGCCGCTGCCTGATACTGACACTTCGTCGATGTTGTATGACTATTCCTATACATCTCCATTTACTGATGAGGCTCATATCTTTCTAGTATTAAACTAGTACAAATGACTTCCAATTATTTAGTCTTGGTTAAAGTCCAAGGAAAGATAATGAATCTGATTACAACAACTTTCCTAATCTGCACAACCCTCTCACTCCTGCTAGCCTTCCTATCTTTTTGACTTCCACAAATAAACCCAGACATAGAAAAATTATCCCCATACGAGTGTGGCTTTGACCCATTGGGGTCCGCACGATTACCCTTCTCCCTACGATTTTTCCTAGTCGCTATTTTATTTCTCCTGTTTGACCTAGAAATCGCCCTCCTCCTCCCACTTCCCTGGGGAAACCAGCTACCCCACCCAACTCTAACCCTTTTCTGAACCACAGCTATTCTTATTTTACTCACCCTCGGACTAGTTTATGAATGAATCCAAGGAGGACTAGAATGAGCAGAATAGAGAGTTAGTCCAAGATAAGACCTTTGATTTCGGCTCAAAAAATTATGGTTCAACCCCATAGCCCTCTTATGACACCCGCACATTTCAGCTTCTCCTCAGCATTTATTTTAGGACTTATAGGACTAACCTTCCACCGCACCCATCTATTATCTGCCCTCCTATGCTTGGAAGGAATAATACTCTCCCTTTACATTGCCCTAGCCCTATGAACCCTACAACTTGAAACCGCCACCTTTTCCTCAGCCCCCATGTTTTTATTAGCTTTTTCGGCCTGTGAGGCCAGCGCCGGCCTCGCCCTCTTGGTTGCCACAGCCCGAACCCACGGCACAGATCACCTCCAAAACCTAAACCTCCTACAATGTTAAAAATTCTTCTTCCAACAATTATGCTCTTCCCCACAATTTGATTGACCCCTGCGAAATGACTCTGGACCACTATAACCTCCCAAAGTCTGCTAATCGCAATAATTAGCCTAAGCTGACTTAAATGAGATACAGAAGCAGGCTGAACAGCCTCTAACATTTATATGGGAACAGACCCACTTTCAACCCCTCTTTTAATCCTGACCTGCTGACTACTCCCACTTATAATTCTCGCCAGCCAAAACCACATTGGGCCCGAGCCCTTGAACCGCCAACGAACCTATATTTCCCTCCTTACCTCCCTCCAAGTTTTTTTGATCTTAGCCTTCGGGGCAACTGAACTAATTATATTTTATATTATATTTGAAGCCACCCTAATTCCAACATTGATTATTATTACCCGCTGAGGTAATCAAGCCGAACGCCTTAACGCAGGGACATACTTTTTATTCTACACACTAATTGGGTCCCTCCCACTCCTAGTTGCCCTCCTTCTCCTTCAACAGAACGTAGGAAGTCTTTCAATTATTATGCTCCAACACTCTCAACCAGCCCTGCTCCCCTCATGAAGCAATAAAATCTGATGAACGAGCTGCCTTATCGCATTTCTAGTGAAAATACCGCTCTATGGCGTCCACCTTTGGTTACCAAAAGCCCACGTAGAAGCACCTATTGCCGGCTCTATAGTCCTGGCCGCAATCCTTTTGAAATTGGGAGGGTACGGCATAATACGAATAATGACTATTCTTACACCCCTCACCAAAGAAATAGCCTACCCTTTTATTATTTTAGCCCTTTGAGGGATTATTATAACCGGCTCAATCTGCCTGCGCCAAACAGACCTAAAATCCTTAATTGCCTACTCCTCTGTGAGTCACATAGGACTAGTTGCAGGTGGTATCCTAACACAGACCCCCTGAGGCTTCACTGGAGCCATCATCCTTATAATCGCCCATGGCTTAGTTTCCTCCGCCCTATTCTGCCTAGCAAATACAACCTATGAACGAACCCACAGCCGAACAATAATTTTAGCCCGCGGATTACAACTAATCCTCCCCCTTACTGCAATATGATGATTTTTTGCCAACCTTGCCAACCTCGCCCTTCCCCCGCTACCCAACCTAATAGGGGAACTTCTAATCATTTCAACCCTGTTTAACTGATCCCCCTGAACACTTATCATAACCGGAGCCGGAACCCTAATTACAGCCGCCTACTCCCTGTACCTATTTTTATTAACCCAACGGGGGCCACTTCCAAACCACATCAAAAACCTCCCCCCCTTCCACACCCGAGAACATCTACTCTTGACCCTGCACCTTGTTCCTGTAGTCCTCCTTATCACTAAGCCAGAGCTCATGTGAGGATGATGCTATTGTAGGCATAGTTTAAACAAAACACTAGATTGTGGTTCTAAAAACAGAGGTTAAAACCCTCTTGCCCACCGAGGGTGGTTTTTGAAACAACAAGAATTGCTAACTCTTAATTTTATGGTTAAATTCCATAACTCTCCTCGAACTGCTGTTAAAGGATAACAGTTCATCCATTGGTCTTAGGAGCCAAAAACTCTTGGTGCAAATCCAAGTAACAGTTATGCATACCACGCCTTTAATCCTTTCATCCTCTTTCCTCCTAACCCTCACCATTCTTCTATACCCCCTTCTTACTACCCTAAAACCCACCCCTCAACCCCCCACATGAGTCTCGACCCACGCCAAAACAGCTGTAAAAACTGCATTCCTCACCAGCCTTCTCCCCCTAATAATTTTCCTTGACCAAGGAACAGAAACTATTGTCACTAACTGACACTGGACCAACATCATAACCTTCGACATCAACACCAGCTTTAAATTCGACCACTATTCCCTTATTTTTACCTCAGTTGCCCTATTCGTCACCTGGTCCATCCTAGAGTTTGCAACCTGATACATACACTCCGACCCCTACATTAATCGCTTCTTTAAATATCTTCTTCTCTTCTTAATAGCAATAATAATTCTAGTCTCCGCCAACAATTTGTTCCAACTATTTATTGGCTGAGAAGGCGTCGGCATCATATCCTTCCTCCTAATCGGCTGATGGTACGGACGTGCCGATGCCAACACAGCAGCCCTACAAGCAGTTCTTTATAACCGAGTAGGAGACATTGGACTTATCCTAAGCATAGCCTGAATCGCAACAAACCTCAACTCCTGAGAAATTCAACAAATCTTTTCTTTATCTAAAAACATGGACGTTACTATTCCCCTTCTCGGCCTGGTCCTCGCCGCAACAGGGAAATCAGCCCAATTCGGCCTTCATCCATGACTCCCCTCAGCCATAGAAGGCCCAACACCAGTCTCCGCCCTACTTCACTCGAGCACAATAGTGGTAGCAGGAATTTTTCTCCTAATCCGCCTCCACCCATTAATAGAAGACAACCAACTAGCACTGACTATTTGCCTATGCCTCGGAGCCCTAACTACCCTATTTACAGCCACCTGTGCACTCACCCAAAATGATATTAAAAAAATTATCGCTTTTTCCACATCCAGCCAACTAGGCCTCATAATAGTAACCATCGGGCTTAATCAACCGCAACTAGCATTTTTACATATCTGCACTCACGCCTTTTTCAAGGCCATGCTCTTCCTCTGCTCAGGCTCTATCATTCACAACCTCAATAATGAACAAGATATTCGAAAAATGGGGGGACTACACAAATCTATACCACTAACATCCTCCTGTCTAACAATTGGCAGCTTAGCACTAACTGGCACCCCCTTCTTAGCGGGCTTCTTTTCAAAAGACGCCATTATTGAAGCCCTAAACACCTCCTACCTTAATGCCTGAGCCCTTTTCCTGACCCTAATTGCCACCTCCTTCACAGCAGCCTACAGCCTCCGACTAATCTTTTTTGTAACAATAGGAACCCCACGATTCATGCCCCTCTCCCCAATTAATGAAAACAACCCTGCAATCATCAACCCGCTTAAACGACTGGCCTGAGGCAGCATTGCTGCAGGATTAATTATTACATCCAACTTTTTACCTGCAAAGACGCCCGCCATAACTATGCCTCTAACCCTAAAAATAGCTGCCTTAATAGTTACTATTGCAGGACTTCTTGTTGCCCTAGAACTGGCCACAATAACATCAAAACAATTTAAAATCCTCCCACCCCTTCACCTTTATCGACTTTCCAACATGCTAGGCTACTTCCCAACAATCACCCACCGACTCGTCCCCAAACTTAGCCTCGCCTTAGGGCAGTTAATTGCAACCCAACTTGTTGACCAAGCATGAATAGAAAAAACAGGCCCCAAAGGACTATCTTCCATACAAATTAAACTCGCCACCTCCACAAGCAATATCCAACAAGGAAAAATCAAGACCTATTTAACTATATCTTTCCTAACCAACATTCTAGCAATTTTACTCATTATTATCTAACTGCCCGAAGCGCCCCTCGGCTCAAACCTCGAGTTAACTCAAGCACTACAAAAAGACTCAATAAAAGAACCCAACCACAGACAACCAACATTCCCCCTCCGAAAGAATAAATCAGGGCAACTCCACTTACATCTCCCCGAACCATAAAAAACTCCTTACTATCTATAATTATTCAAGACCCCTCATACCACCCCCCAAAACCCCACACCCCCATTAATACCACTACCAAGACGTATATTAAGACATAACCTACAACAGAACGGTCCCCTCAGCTCTCAGGAAAAGGCTCAGCAGCCAGAGCTGCCGAATAAGCAAATACCACAAGCATTCCCCCCAGATAAATCAAAAACAGCACCAAAGACAAAAAAGACCCGCCATGCCCTACCAAAACCCCACAACCAACCCCCGCCGCCACGACCAGGCCTAAAGCAGCAAAATAAGGTGCCGGATTAGAAGCCACAGCCACCAAACCAACCACCAACCCTAATAAAAACAAAGAAAAAATATAATTCATAATTCTTGCTTGGATTTTAACCAAGACCAATGACTTGAAAAAACACCGTTGTAACTCAACTACAAGAACGTCCTAATGGCCAGCCTACGAAAAACACATTCACTACTTAAAATTGCTAACAATGCATTAATTGACCTCCCCGCCCCTTCAAACATCTCAGCATGATGAAACTTTGGCTCTCTTCTGCTATTATGCCTAATGATACAAATCCTAACTGGACTTTTCTTAGCCATACACTACACCTCAGACATTTCAACAGCATTCTCCTCAGTCGTCCATATTTGCCGAGACGTAAATTATGGCTGGATTATCCGAAATATTCATGCCAACGGAGCATCATTTTTCTTCATTTGTATCTACTTCCACATTGGTCGGGGCTTATATTATGGCTCCTACCTATACAAAGAAACATGAAACATCGGTGTAATCCTCCTCCTACTAGTAATAATAACTGCATTCGTAGGCTACGTCTTACCCTGAGGACAAATATCTTTCTGAGGCGCCACTGTTATCACTAATCTACTCTCCGCA
>JBBPDG010120584.1:0-12137 GCA_037974525.1 Micralestes humilis
TACAGCTTAAATTTACCTTCACAAACACATCAGTAGGTGCTGGTGAGAAGAATACACCACGCTGCTGACATCAGGACGGGACATATGAGGACATGGCATCCAGAAGAACCTCTCATATTCTCAGAAGTAACTCTTCACAGAGACTAACACAGAAAACTGAAAGCACTGATGGAATTCACCTGTGCTCTGAATGTGGGAAGAGTTTTACTCTACAGAGTGATCTCCAAACCCACCAGCGCATTCACACAGGAGAGAAACCTCATCACTGTACAGAGTGTGGAAAGAGTTTTAATCAAAAGAGTGATCTTCAACGTCACCAGCGCATTCACACAGGAGAGAAACCGTATCACTGTACAGAGTGTGGAAAGAGTTTTAGTCAACAGATACATCTCCAAACACACCAGCGCATTCACAGAGCGGAGAAACCGTATCACTGTACTGAGTGTGGAAAAAGTTTTAGTCAACAGAGTTCTCTCCAAACACACCAGCGCATTCACACAGGAGAGAAACCATATCACTGTACAGAGTGTGGAAAGAGTTTTAGTCATCAGAGTTTTCTCCAAACACACCAGCACATTCACACAGGTGAAAGACCGTATTTTTGCTCACAGTGTGGGAAGAATTTCTCTAATCTAACTAGTGGCAAAAGGCACAAATGCATTAGGAAGATTGCAGAAACCATGGACTTTTAAAAAGCTACAAGAGGCTGAGCTGGTCAGTATGTTAGATTTGTTAGATATTGAAAATTTTACGTCTGCCTTAGCCAATTCTGGAAATGGAAGCATTTAGGAACAACAACGGCTCCTACAAAGCTGTACACCATCCGACTATCAGAGCAGGGCTGCTGAGTGCTGAAGACTGGGTATCCTCTGTTGCATCACTCACTGCAGAGCTCCAAATCACCTCTGCAAGAAACATCAGCACAAGAACTGTACATGAGAAGCGTCATGAAATGGGTTTCCATGGCCAAGCAGCTGCACACAAGCCTAAGATGACCAGAGTCAGTTGGAAGCTTTGGATGGAGTGGTGTAAAGCAAGTGGTCACTGCACTCTGGAGCAGTGGAAACATGTTCTCTGGAGTGCTGAATCATGCTTTACTATCTGGCAGACTGAAGGACAAATCTGGGTTTGGCAGATTCCAGGTGAACTCTACCAAAGAGAATGCAGAGCGCCAGCTGTAAAGTTTAGTGGAAGAGGGATACTGGACTGGGACTGTTTTTCATGGTTTGGGTTCCACACCTTAATTCCAGAGAAGTGTGATATTAACACTACAGCAAAAAAGGACATCTTATGTAGTTATATACTTCCAGTGTTATGGCAACAGTTTGGGGAAGGTGCTTTCCTGTTCCAGAATGACCGTGTCCCTGTGCACAAAGCAAAGTCAGTAAGGAGATGGTTTGATGAGTTTGGTGTGAAGAAGTTCTAGTGGTCTACATAGAGTCCTGACCTTTGGGATGAATTAGAACACTGATTGTGAGCCAGACCTTCTTGTCCTACATTAGTACCCGACCTCTTTTGTCATGATGGGCACACATTCCCACAGACACACTCCAAAATCTTGTAGAAAGCCTTCAGAGAAGAATGGAGGATGTTATAGCCACAAAATGGGGGGAACTCCATATTAATGCCCATGGTTTTGGAATGGGATGTCCAATAATCTGAAATAGATGTGGTCACAAACTTTTGGAAATGTAGGGTATGAAAAACACTGAAGCAGGTGTCAGTATTCAATATCCTTTCTTGTGTGATTTGTATCCCTGTATAATTATGTTTTAGTGTCTGGGATTTTTAGTTTTGTATCTTTAGTTCCTTTATGATTTATGCATGAGATAGCAGTGGCACCACATCTCTAAAGTGTTTGGTGGGAAATGTGAATTTCAGGCCATTGTGAGAGGATTGACTGTGTAGAATATTTGCAAGACACTCTAGTACTCATGAGGTGAAAAGATAGATGAGAGACCATGACTCGAAAGCCTGGCGATGAAATACAGACATTTTTTACAGGGACTTTATCAATATAATAATTACAAGCAAGGAAGACGTTTAAGCCACCAAGATTAGATAAAATGTGGAGAGGTTTAATGTTCCAAATGGAGGAAGGGTTTCTGAGAAATTGCTTCAACAAATTTATCTTAAATGTGTTATTTAATGTGTTCAAATCCAAAAAAGTAAGACCACCATTTTCACAGGAATTCAAGAAAACAGTTTTCCTTAAGTGATGTGTCCTGTTTTTCCATGTGAAATTAATGAGCATTTGGTCGATCTCTTTCAGGAGCTCATTATCAAGACAAGGCCAAAGCAGCAGGTTTTCTCTGGGGCAGCCCTGCCTAACGCCTCTAGACAGATTAAATCTGGGGGATGTACCACCCCTCAGTTTAACAGAACTATACCAATTCTTATAAAGACTTTTAATATTAGATTGTACAAAGTGTCCAGGACTAGCCTGAAAGTGTATGTAATGTGTGTTTTTGTCATGAAACCTGACTGAGTTTATTCATTTATGCATTTATGCACTGAGTTTATGCATTTCCCCCAGAGGTCGGACATGTTGTTTTCAGACTATGTAAAAACTTTTTTACAACACAAGCAGGAAGCTAGCGGTTACCCGGCACATGTTGTGTCAGAGACTGAGAAGCATGCGTACATAGAACAGTATTTTGAGAAGGAGGGTGTTAGATTGAATCCTGACCGGATATGTATGAATCAAGCAAAGCGTAGTATAAACAAACTACTCCTTAATTCCCTATGGGGGCGTTTTTCCATGCGCGAGAACCTGCCTATGACAGAGATGTTGAAAGATCCTGAGCAGTTTACAAGGTACATGTTCGGTGATGAGTATGACGTCACACACTTTTCATTTGTCTCAGAGGATGTGGCGATGATTCAGTGGCGTTTTGTTGACGGAGATAGCGGTGTTTCTTGGGGCATAAAAAAGACTTTTTCTACAGTATTTTTTATTGCAAAGGATGATCTGCTAAATAAAAAGCCTGATTTCTGTTTTGAATTTCTGCATTTCTCATGTCATGTCATTTTTCATTGTCATTGGCATTTAGTGTTAAAAAGTACAAGACACTGCACAAAACACAAAAAAATCCAAGTATTAGTTTTTACAAATGTTATTACTTACTTTTTTATTATTATACACATTGAGAGAAAAAACATTATGATGCCCTCAGAATTTGTTTTTTAGGTTGAATTATATAACTGAAGCAACAAATCATAAACAGACTTGTTACCTATTGACAACTTTTAAAATTAAGTACAGGTTAGTTTGGAATCACAGAAATATATATTCCGGAGACATTACCTCTGAATGAACTCCAGTGTCTTAGCCACCTCATCTTGGTACTGAAGATTAAAAACATAAAACGTGGCAAACACTGCAGCAAGCCCTGTAATAAAAGTTGGCTGGACCCCCTCGAAGATGATCTGGCCTTCAGTGCTGACCATCCATCCTGTAATGACTTGCTCAGTGCCGCCTGTTGCAGAAAGAGATAATAGTTTAGTTGAAACACTTTTTTGTATACTGTTCATACACAGTTATGTCCAAGTATTTTCTCTCTGTACACCACCATAATTACTTGTGACAGAAGTATAGACTTTCAGCTTTAACAAATGTTTCGGCATTACAAAGGCAATGACTTTTGTTTTGAAGTGGGTCATATGGACCTAACTACATAAGAAGTTTTTATTGACACAATGTTTTTATTATACATAATTTAATGTATTACTTTTACCAGGAAATTCCTCACTGGAAGTATGTATATATTTTTCCAAATGTTCTCTTCTGTGTAATCACAAATCACATTCAAATGAAGGTTCTATGAGGTACTCCATCATAGTCATAAAACATGAGTGACTATTCTTCAACACTTATTTACTGTTCCCACTACATTTCTCACTTACGCAGTATCAGACAAGGACTGGCTGGCAAATCAAGGGTGGCTTCAATGTCTGCTGCTGTGGCAAACTCCTATTGAGCATAGATTACATATTCAACATTGAAAAACAGTGTGCATATAATCTTTATAAAAAAAAGTTACAATACTTCTGCAATAAGCTTACATCAGCACTGATTATCAGTCCCTCAGGTGACTCAGTGAAGTGGGCCATTAAGAGCTGCATGACATGCAGGGTCAAGTCACCATTTTCTTTCTGGGGCAACACAGTTTGAGCATCTTTATTGGTCTTTGCATTGGTGTGGAAATACTCCACAATTGCACTTCCGCATTCCACAATCGCTAGCTCCAAGGCACGGAGGACAGGCACATCGGTCAGTAACTCAAAATGAGAAAATATTCCCTTTTGCGTAAAAAGGTAAGGCCACTTTATTTTCAAATCGGCTACAGAAGGTGCTGGAATCTCATTTATATGTCTGCGCTGAAGACTGAATGTGGTCTTCATGAGATCCGTCACATCTGCCCGCTCTTCTCCATGAATGCCATTCTGGCTGTGTTTGCAGAGTAGTCTTTGGCGCTTCTCCTCCACTGTCTCTTCAGTTTCTTCTGGAGGGAGTTCTGGCTGGAACCTGGTACATCCATATGAGTCAGTCGGTCCCCGCTTGAATCCAACTAATCCACAAGGTCCTGATGATCTGTACCTTTGGAAGCTCCCAGAGCGGTTGATGTTCTCAATTCGTGTTTTGAGTTGAGACAAGAGTGAATTAAACCCTCCAGCGATGACTTTTCTGCTTGGTGTCATATCGGCAAAGGAATTTGGGTACTGACGAGTTATCTTCTGACAGATTATAAGACACTGTGAACGAGTGGGATTAGACTCATACTTTCTAACTTCATCTGCAAGGATTCGTATCATCTGCCGCCTCTTGTCAGGAGAAGGTCTTGTGCCACTTGAAATGGCTGTCTGGATTTCCTTCGGCAACTTTTCCCATGGGATTTGAAATGTTTCAGCCCATGTTTTGGGTATGCTTGGTGAACCAGCCCTGCTTACATCATTATGCACTGATGGCTCTGATGAAGGGCTTGAAAGGGATGAAATGCTGGACAGGGAAGATGTGGAAGTAGATGAATGACCAGAGCAAGGGGACAGATAGTTTGAGTCACTTGGCAATGCCTGGAGCTCCACTGTGATTATGCTAGTTTCTGAACAAAAAAAAGAAGGTTTATATGATTTAATATAAGTAAAACATTTATTAATCATGAATTATTTGTGCTGTATGACTGCAAATTACTATTAAAAAAACTAGGAATCAGTTTCAGTCAATTGACTATTAAAAATACACCAGTCACCAGCTAAATCTAGTACCTAAGTCCTACCTTAAGATAAGTTCACATTTTTTACAATACAATTTTACCATTTTTTTTTACAATATTATAAATTGTAATATTTATTTTAATTAGAATGTTTGTAGTTGCTGAAATTTTAAGAATTGAAAAAGGGACTGTAGATTTTGTCACCTTCACTTAAATTGAAACTGTTTTAAGAAATTATCTCTTTGTAGCCAGCATGACAAGGAGAAATGTTTACAGCTTGTAAAAAGTGTTTCAGTGTACATATGAACATATAAATGTTGCTTTAGGATAAACTTGAAAAGCTGTGAATTTGTGTTTAAGAAAAAGAGTAGAATCAATGCACTGGTCTTTGCTATCACAAGGTTTTTTTTTAACTACCTTTTCTGCGCAACATTTTAACAGTCAATTTTTCCGCTAGCACAAACAGTACTAACATTGCATTAAGTATAGACATGTCCCAAAACGATGCCAATCATTTATACATCTTCAGAAAACAAGTTTGATATCAATCAATTACAATCACAATTATTATGTGTGTATATTTTATATTACTGCTGTTTGTGTCTGAAGATCTGGCACAATAAAGTTACTGTCAACATACTGCATAGTTAACTAGATATAACAGGTAATAAAGCATTAGCAGTAATTATCTAACTTGAATGTTTCCAGCAGTTTTCTTTGTTGGATAACAGGCAGCAGGTCTCTGATGTCCTCTTGCTGGACATACTTAAGATCATCTATAGACTCAACGCCAGAATTGTCGAAACAAGCCTTTCCTGAGTGTCCGCAGACAGATTAGGCAAAGCCTTGATGATGATCTCCTTTATAGTATCCCCTAAGGATGACATTGATCTAAAATGCATGCACAGAATGGTGAAGTATTAGCAGTGACATACCCCAAACCAAATATTCTGGCAATGGGTAAAAATCAAGCAGTTCCTCTTGTTTAACACAG
The DNA here is from genome assembly GCA_037974525.1 of Micralestes humilis. Taxonomy (NCBI): domain Eukaryota; kingdom Metazoa; phylum Chordata; class Actinopteri; order Characiformes; family Alestidae; genus Micralestes; species Micralestes humilis. The sequence goes on from JBBPDG010120584.1 coordinate 6,208, forward strand.
CAGTATGATTTTGGCATGGGTGTGGTATAATAAGCATCAATCAAGGGAAGACGAACAGCCAGGTGTTTCTCACATATAAAATAAACTACAGAGTTTCTATGAACAATTACTTTCTTAATTTTTCCTACTGATAAACCATCATCATTATGACCTATCACAACAAACATATTGCTCCTATATGTTGTCCTTTTCACCATCACCTCATGGGCAATCAAAGTATTCACAGGATCAAAGCTAAGATGTTTAACTAACTGTTGTACGTCCTCATTGTAATCTTTCAAGAAAAACTCTGTGCCTCTATCTACCACAACATCTGGTGGAAAGATTGTGCCAGCACTCAGAAACGCCTGCAAAAGCTGATGCCTTTCAGCAAGAGTTTGACAAAGATTTTTGAAGTTATGCAACTTCCTTGCACACTGTTTGAAGTAACTGTGCTTGCTCTCAAATCGTAATGTCTAAAGATGAATCAATGGCCCAAACTGAACTATGAGTTCTGGATAGTGAGATAGATAGTGATGCTTTGGCTTTAGTGGATGATTCTCAAAAGTCTGCTGTCTGATTTGCAAATACTCCTCTATTAGAACTTTCAAGTATGCAATTTGACCAATGGAAATTTTTGGAGCACAAACCAGTGCAACAATCTCTCTGAGCTGCAAAATTAACTGCCATATTTCACTATCTGCGTTTTTTATTTTGTCACCAATCAACACTGGAAGCATCCTGAGAAAACACCAGTTCTGTACTGATTGTCCAGAGAGCTTTCCAGTGCCTGGATTTACCCAACAAGGTTTGTTGCTGGCATCATTGCCAAGGTATTTGAACTGATCTACTCGCCGATTCAGCACAAGGTAGGAAAATTGTTTCTCTTTTGTAACAAGGTGACTAATATACAAGGCTAAATCAGAAGAAACAATGCCCTCAAAAAGGTCATGGCCAAGACAGGGAGGTAATCCGGGCTGGTAAACATGAAAGTGAGCAAGTTCATTGAAGACAGTCAAATTTGACACCACTAACACCACTTACATTGTGTATCTGAGCCTGAACATGCCCTTGATATGATTCTGCTGTGCGATTAGGAGCTTTGGCAAAAATGTTTGTCGATCAATCTCACAATACCTGCAGAAATTCAAAGTCCTGCCAAAACTCTCAGCAAAGCCCCAAATACTGTGTGAACCCAAATTGTCACCTGCAATGGCACACAGAGTTCCTTTGCAAATCTGGCCATCAGGCAAGGTAATGCCAGATACTTCAAGATCTTTTAAGTCTTTCACAAGAAAGCCAAGCACAAGATCTTGGCCAAAATACTTAAAATCTTGGTCTTGACAAAGTAGCACCAGCTGCATCTGATCAATGCTAGATCTGTTGTGTGGCAGAATATTTGCAAGTGTCATATACACTGCTAAAATCTTGTGCTTCTTCCTCCCAGATCCTAGAGGGTTTACTACCTCAAAAGAATCCTGATAAAGAATGACACTCAATGGAGATGCCGTATTGTTGAACAGCATGTTTCCTTTAATATTTGTGCCATCCCACACATCATGAAGCACTTCATCAGTTCTTGTGGTAGTTTTTACTTTATTGTATTGCTCCCACACTGACTGACACTGCAAGAGAGACTCAATGGTATTCTTCACAGGAATATACTGTGCAAAGCATTCTTTGCCTGACTCATTCTGGCCAAGACAGATGGGGACAGGATCAACATAATTGAAGCTATTTTTAAAAACAGTTTTTCTCCGGTGATCTGTTTTAAGTGTCTGGGTATTGCAAGCTGTCAAAAGATCCTCACTTTTTAAGCTATCTATCACAGTGTCTACATCTGCTTCTGGAAGCCCAAGAGAGACCAACTTTTCATTAAGTTTAAAAAGCAGATGTGACTGATTTATGGCATATATTTCTTGATAGTCTTCAATGATAGTGTTAACAGTAGAAGAAGGTAAAAGCAATTTTGCTTGCAATTTCAGATAAAACAAAGTTAGGTTTCTCAAAAATTGGCTGTTGTCTGTATCCTGTGGAAAAATCTCTTGTTCAGAGCTGAATTGACTGGGAACATTTAGCTCTGGTTCATGGTGCTCATCATCACTTTCAAATGAACTGCTTGGATTTGCTGAAGCTGCAACTGAGACCATCAGACTTTCTTCACTACAATCTTTATGCTTTCTTGACATATGTGAAGTAAATGTAGACTTAACTGTAAATGTCTGCTTGCATTGTTGGAAAGGGCATGAAACAGACTTACCTTCTTTAATATGAGTTTTCAGATGGGAGAAAAGACTTCGTAGATCCTCACACTTGGCACTACAGAAGTCAACATTACATGTTAAATCAGTAGCATTTCCCATATCAATCCTGTGTTTTTGTTTATGGCGATAAAGGTGACATTTAAAGGCTGAAAATTTACAAAATACTCTACTGCATCCAGCAAAACCACATTTGAAAGACACATTAGGTATACAAGTATGGCTTTGCATGTGCCTCACCTAGGCGAAGATACTGCTGCAGGTCTTGGAACAAATGTTGCACCTTACCATTTTTGTATGTTCACTGCAAGATGCACAAATACTCACTTAAATACCATAGACAAGAGCTTTATTCTTCTATCTGAGGTAAATACACTTTCAAATGTCTACAATATGAAGCAGGGGCAGATAACGAGCTGCATATTGTATCAAGCCCAAAAGAACAGTTAACTCCGGTTCGCCGTCTAAAATGGCTCCTTGCTCATGCAAGGCTGAAAAAAAGTCACTTCAAGAAGTCACTTCAACAGCCAGTTATCAAACGAAAAAAGACAGTCCACAAAATAAATTTTTTTAAAAACTAAAGTAATTGTAGATGTGGCGCACTATAAACGCAAAATCAAACGACAACTAGATCTGCAAATGGTATACCGAATCTTGTGTTTGAATTATTTAAACTTTCAACCCCTGAAAACACAATATCTGAATATTCACTCTTGTGCACTGCTGCTTTGCTAATTAATGTGTGCTGCAGAGTAACCTGCTACTTGCAGAGAAGCTATTAGCTTAGCTTCTCTGTAGTAATACTGTACCCTGACCACAAACTGTACATAGCTACAATAAAATAAATTAAATAAAATTATAAAGTTCACGCATGACATTAAACATTTCAAACCACAACTTACTCCCAGTATTTGCTCTGAACACGTGTCAGCTAATGCTAATCAGACACCAAGCTCAGCCTCGTTTTAGTCATCTTAAATTATGTCACAAACTGGGTAACCAGACTCACAAATACAGTTTCAATCTCTCAGTACAATGCTGCTTACAGTTTTTGCTGATTCATTAAAAGAAGACGAATGATGCTGGAAATAACTATAAGGGCATGTGGCATGTGGCTCACTCCTGTACCGTGGAAAAATACTGCATTATACCGTGAAATTGTACGGTAGTCTGCTGTTAGCAGTCAGCCTTTTTTTAGCATCAGAATTTTACCGTATTCTGGAAAAACAGTAAATTACTGTTAGAATTTGCCCGTATTTTTACAGCAATTTTTTACAGTGTACTATTTTTTAAATTTGTTAAAAAAAGAATGATGTCATCCACGTACAAAGCTATGTAATGCTCATAACCACCGATAGTTATACCTGTGATGCTTTCATAAGCTCTTATGGCCATAGCCAAAGGCTCAATAGCCAACACAAATAGCAAAGGCGATAATGGGCATCCTTGTCTGGTTGATCGTTGGAGAGTAAATGGTTTAGAGACATTATTATTGGTCAATACTTCGGCTGTTGGGCTTGTATATAAGAGCTTTATCCATCACAGAAAATTCCCACCAATTCCATACCGTGGGAGCACATTAAAAAGGAAGCCCCACTCAATCCTGTCAAAGGCCTGGCGTGCATCTAAGGACAATACATGTATCTCCAGAACTGCACTTTTCATACAATATGTTCAGAACATGTTGAATGTTATGAAATCCTTGTCCATTTCTAACAAATCCATTTTGATCATTACCTACAAGACTTGGAAGATACGACTCTAGCCTTCTGGCCAAGGCCTTGCAAAGTATTTTAATGTCAGATCCCATCAAACTAATCAGTCTGAAAGAGGAGCATTCATTTGGTGGTTTATTTGGTTTCAGAATTAAGGTTATTATTGCCAGTCTTAAAGTTGGAGGGAGTATTCCTTTTGTATAGGATTCCTCATACATGGCCAACAATGGGGCCAAAAGTTTCTCCCTAAATCTCTTATAAAATTCAATAGCAGTAACGTGAACGTTACAGACTCATTCTGAGACTAGTTACTTCACCATCAAGCTTCACTTCCACTCGATAAACTTATAGGCAAAGCGAGTGGACGTAGTTAGTTTCTGATAGCTCAACCGGTCTGTTTCCCTTTAGCTGCATCGCACCAAGGCTCCGAAATCAGTGTGGTCAAGAGTGGCGGTCTGACCTTAAGAAGAAGAAGAAGCTTTAATTGTCATTGCATAAAATACGTGGTATCAAACACAACGAAATCTAGAGTTGCCACTGTTGGTCATTACTTCAAGATTAATATAGATAAAAAAAATAACTAAGCAACAGACAGGTGAGACCCTTCCATTCCCCTCACTTACTCACTCACTCACTCATTCTCTTCTCAACCCCAAGGGCAGCCCACCCGCTCTCACTCATACACTCCCCCCCATCCCCCATTCCCCCCCCCCGAGCTATCACTGCTCCTCTCTCCCAAAAAATTTGTCCCTCCCTCCCAGACAAAAAAAGACACTCCCCCTGCACAAGGGTATGATACAATAGCAAACATAGCAGCATCAGACTATAAGTGCCTGGTGATAAAGTGCCAAAGTGATAAGGATAAAGTGCTCAAATACAATGTCCAGAGGCACAGTTAATCATAGCAGACGGTGGAGGTTGGGGTGGCCAGTGTCTGCAGAGGGATTTTACCTTTGTTAAGTGAACGTATGGCCCAGGGAAAAAAACTGTTGGAAGGTCTTGTAGTGCGGGCGTGTATTGACCTGAACCACCTGCTGGGGGGAAGTAGGTTGAACAGGTGGTGGGCTGGGTGGGCAGAGTCTTTGAGAATGGACCTGGACCTGGAGAGGCAGTGGGAGTCGGCGAGCTTTTCCAGGGAGGGCAGAGGGTGGCCTATGGTCTTTTGGGCTGTATTAATGACCCTTTGCAGGGCCTTCCTGTTTGCTGCTTAGCATCCTGCATAACACACTGTGATGCTGAAGGTAAGTATGCTTTCGATGACTGACGGATAGAAGGACACCAGCAGCTTCTGTTCCAGATAGCTGTTCAGCTGTGAGTTGGAGAGTGGCCGACCATCCTGCAGCAGGGAAGGACGTTCACGCCCGCTGCCCTCCCTCCATCTGGAGGTCCTGGGCTCAGGGACCTGTGGAGGTGGAAGTAAAGAGGGGGGTGGAACATCTCCAGATAACAGGAAGGGTCCAGGATGGAGATCCTGCAAGTAGCTGCCCTCTGGATCTCCCACACTGGAACTGAGAGGCAGAACTTGACCCCCAGCGATGTGCAGGTCGCTGTAGTGCTGGCAGATGCTCTGGCAGCTGGAGGGCACCAGGAATGCCTCGGCTCCGGAAGACTCCGCCCGCCCGGGGATGCCCACACCTGGAGAGAGTTGTCGACAGTCCAGGGGGGCTACTGGGGGAGGGGACTGGGAGTCCCCTTGCTGGGACTGGGCCTCTCCAGAGGAGCTGCCGCTGTGCTGCGCCGGAGACGAGCTGACCGGAGGCAGCGTCTGGGCCGAAAAGGCCGAGGTCAGTGGAGGTGATTTCGGAGCTGCAGCCAGTCGGCGTGGAGGAGGATCCTCACACTCAGAGTCCGCGCGAAACGCCACGCACCACAGACTGCTTTCACACAGCATCCTTAGTCAGCAGGTAATACAAACACAAACACATAAAACATAAATTAACATTATCATCAAGCACCACGTTTTAATTGCTTTTTA
>JBBPDG010129545.1:0-12101 GCA_037974525.1 Micralestes humilis
GGTGGGTGCTTGACAGATGAGGGGTGGTTCTTGATGTCAGGATAAGGGAGCCGTCCAAACGGCTCATGGAATAATATGATTTATGTTCAAATTATAACAGTGTAAACATGTGTTTATTGCCCAGATTATAGGTGCAAACGTATGTTTTCTGTGGAAATTTTAGGAGCATAAACACATATTTACTGTACAAGTATAAATGTGTTTACTATTGAGATTATAACTGTGTAGGTGTTTACTGTTCAGATTAAAACTGTGTAAACATATGTTTACTGTTCAGATTCTAATAGTGTAAACATGTCATTATTGTTGATGTTATAATAAACACATTTACTATTTTGATTATAATAGTGTAAACACATTTACTGTTCAGATAACAGTGTAATCGTGTTTACTACTCAGATTATAGCAGTGTAAACACATTTTCTCAAGAGTGATAATTGGTCAGTACCCATGTGTGGTTGGGGATGTCCAGTACGGGAGTTACAGAGATGATAATGCATGCATGTTTATGTTTCTCACTTTTACTTCCTCTCTGCTTCATCGGAAGTTTCACACACCACTCATCTCATTTACACACACACACACACTACTCATTAGCTTACTGGATCAGTACCTATGTTACGCTCCATAATACACACTATTATTATCACAGTGTCTCTCTGTCCCCTAGTGAAAAAAAAGTATACTTTATTGTATTTGTAATATATTTCCTGTTTCAATAGTACATTGCAAATATACTAACCAAAAATTGTACTAACTTTAAATATATAAAAAGTGTATTACCACCATGCTTTTACCTATTTTCACAATACAACTTTTAACACACTTTAAAATAATTGTAATTTAGTATATTTTATAAAAAATATATTTTCTAAAATATACTTGAAATGTAGTTTTGTTTGTTTTTAAAAGTGTATTTATTTGCGCTTTATGTAAATATATTTTAGTATTATTTTTAACTGTGTGCTGAAATGTAACAATGCATTGAAAGTATACTTTTAAAGTACATTATTAAAGAACTTGTTAGTATGCTTTAAGTTACATTTTGGAGTAATTTTTAAGTGTACTTCTTCATGCTTGCAACAGAAAGTAATAAAACATATGATAAATGCATTTAAAGCCCATTTAAAACATTATTAAATGAAGTGTATGCATACAAAAGGCTACTCTTTTAATTGTGATGTAAGTTTTTTAATAAATTTATACAGTCACAGAGAGGTCCATATATATCAATGCATTTATAATTTTATACCAACAGCACACCATACGAACACAAGAAAAATTGTTCTACTGGACAGGAAGTTCAGCTACTAGTTTGTGATGTCACAAGTACAGCCAAGTAAATTGCATGGCCAATGTTTTAACAGATTATATCATAATCAGTGTTCAACATATCATTATTGATTTTAGGAAATAAAACTGAAAAACAACAATTGGCACTGATATCTGTAAAGCTGCAGAAGTAGTTCCCCAGGAGTCAGTTTGTAGTCTCTTTTGGTCTCTTTCTAGTCTTTTTTAGTCTCTTTCAATGTTGTTTGGAAGTGGAATGACATACAGTTTGTCCTTAGACCTAATCATTACACATTTACGTTTGAGTGATTGAGGAGCGACAGCAAACACATTATTGGTGTGAGACACTTCATATATAAATGTTGAGGATATATTCAGCTGAACATCTCTATACAACTTTCCTCCACTCTTGGCAAGCTCTTTAACTAAAACACAGAATCTGTTGCTGGTGGATGCAGAAGATGCCCCATCCTCACGCGTAAAATCCACCAGGGTCATAATTTCACAGAATGTTCCGTCACTTAACTGTACAACTGAATTGTTTCTCTTTTTCAGAGTCGTGTTATTACAGGAATGATAAAGCACACTGCTACAAGTGAAACGGTCATAAAATAAACCCGAATTAACTGTGTCACCAGTAAAGTCTTCAATAGCCATCCTCTGCAGCACAGATGTGGTACTTTTCTTCGGGCAACCAAAACCTCTGACATTGTCTTGAAACTTCTTTGACTTCTGTGTTAAGCCAGATCTACTTTGGAGTTTGTCAAATAATTTTCGTATGTTTTCATTTGCATTTGCCATTGTAGTGCCTGCTTTTGCTGAGAGAGCCCTCCACCTAAGGAATCTCTTAACTACCTGATGAAGCACATGCGTTGTTCCGTTGCAAAACTTAAGCAATGTTCCATTAAACGATTCGAATGGAAATGTGGATGTTGCCCACAGTGGTCCCCAGTTGCGCACACTTGCTGCTAAGTGCACCAACAAATGCACATTGAAAGAAACATTACTAGCACCATAAAGTTTCTCAAAGTTGCACACAAACTTTCGAAGAGCTTGTTCTGCCATATCCACATGGTTTGCTTTGATGGCATCATGAAGAAGAGTGTGCATTGAAAAAACTAATAAAAAAAGATGATTCCAGTATTTCTTTTTCAAAATACCACTCAAAATAGGCAAAGCATAAAACAACAAAAATGACCTCCATTCAGAAGCTTTCCAGAATTTTCTCTCTTTCACTGATCTTGGGGACCTTGTGACTTCCAAAGGTGGGTTAATGGACATGAGTCCCTGGTCTATGTCGCTGATTTTTGAGCCCAAGTACCAGTCTTCCTTATGGTGCTTACTGTCCAGCCACAGTGATGTTATCTGTTTAGTAACACCAAGGCAGACACTGTGCTGGTACTCTGGGACGAATCCTGTGATCATGTTAAAGCTCTCAAGTTCCATCAAAGGTGATGGTCCTTTTACACCCATCACTGGTTGAGCAGGTGTTGCCAGCATAGCATGCCGGAAATGATCTTTCTCTGTCCTTAAAGGTGGTTCTGGTGTTTCCCAAGTATATGGGCCACCACCATAGTGGAGGCAAAAGTCACACCCATATTTTCCATTAAACTGCTTGGTGTTTCTCAGGAGGGGCCGGGCAATTGAATCAGAAGAGCAGAGGAGTGAATGAACCTTGCTTGTATGCTCTACATTTTCAGAGTCCCTCCATTGGATTCCAATCTGTTCTAGTTCCTTGAGCTGTGACACAAAAGCAGTTAAAAATGTTATCATATTTGGCTTGCTATTACCAACCCATAAGCATGGTACGCATATGTTCCTTTCACGATCTTTTGGTGACAGCTCAATGATTTGACACTGGATTGGCCATATCTGAACATTATTACTTTTAAAAACAGGAATTCCATCACAATTCCATATGATTGATATGTCATCAGGCCCCATTTGTCCACTCTGCTTGATCTTTTGATATTCTGCCCCACACTGAATATCAGAAACAATGCCTGGAATTGATTCCCTTTTATTCAAACAAATCTCCGGTTTTTCCAAAATATCAATTATTTGGGCTGATAGACTAAGTGCAAGAAAGTAAGATCCAGCCCTTAGGTTTTTCTCTGTGTCAAATTCAGCTTTACAAGATGTACAGTTTTGTGGTGCTGTCTCAGTAGCTCCCAAGTAGCTTTCACAGTTGATACAATAAAAATGTGGCACATACTGGCCAAATTGTCCATATGCTTTATGGAAAAGATATGAAGTTGCTGGCACCAAGCCAGGGAAATGTTCATTGAACATAGTTAGAAGATCCTGAAGAGCTACTTCTGTCAAATTGTGGCGCAGTACATACGACATGAGTAACAGCAGACTCTGTCCCTTTGTGAGAGGAGCACCAGGGTATACAGGATCATCTTCATGTTGTTTCTGTGTAAAAAGACAAGGCTGATGACATTAACTACTACAAAACAATATAAAACACAAGCAGAAATATCACTAACAGTGTTGTCCTTTTAAGACAGGTGGCTTACAGAGTCAACATAAATTAACACCATGATATCTACGTACCTTCCTTTGGTTTGAATCTTCATTTCCTTGGCTCCTCTCTTTTCTGGGTATCTCTCCTTGTCTACTTCCATTTTCTTCTTCTCTGTCCTCTTGCTCATTTCCCCTTTCTTCCTCAACTTCCTCTTGTCCACTTCCATCATCTTCCTCTCCTTCCTTATGTCCACATCCATCATCTTCCTCTCTGTCCTCTTGTCCACTTCCATCATCTTCCACTCTGTCATCTTGTCCATCTCCGTCATCTTCCTCACCTTCCTTATTTCCACTTCCATCATCTTCCTCTCTGTCCTCTTGTCCATTTCCATCATCTTCTTCTCCTTCCTCAATTATATTTCCATCGTCTTCCTCTCCTTCCTCATTTGCATTTACATCATCTTTCTGTCTTTCCTCTTGATCACTTTTTTTGTTGCTTTCAAGTTCGCTCTTCTCTTCAGTAGGATTTGGAAGATGAATCTGAAACAAATGTACACCAAAGGTAAGTGCAGCTTCACAAAGCAAATTCAAAACAAAACAGCAGTATTTCAATACAGTCTAAATGTAATGAAATCAAAATATCAATAAATAAACAGTCCACCAACACAGTCTGGGGCATAGAAGCTATGTGAGGCCCATCCAAACACAAACGTCTTGTTGAACATTTTGGTTATCATGATTTATTTTTTTATTGTTTTTCACATTTACATACCTTTTTGTAAACTTTTCTTCTGTAAGCAGTTGTCTGGGAAATTGGAAATGTATAAAGATATCTCTTGTATAACATTTTCGTCTGTGGATACAGAACAAACAAAAGTAAGTAACTTAAAGTAACTCCTATCTAATAGTTCAGTACTTGTGATGTCTCCTGTTTAACATTGTTGAAGTACAGTGACCTACAGTAAACATTTTAAATCCATTCATCTTCTGTCTAGGCAAAAGTGTATTTTTGTACACAAAAGTAAAATATTAAACCAAAAATAGACTTTTGTCTACTGTAGTAGACACTATATTTTAGTGCATTTCTCTGATACCACACATGCAACAGTTTTACAGGACAAGTGGATGTCCTGTAAAGAGCACATTTGGATACTTTCAAAGATAGCAAATGTTTGAAAGTTTAAGCATGACAAAAGCTTCTCCTTGGTCTTTAAAAAGGACTGAATTAATTTAATGATTAAATAAAGCACTCTTGTAGAAATATAACAATATTTTTTAATTATCGTTTAAATCGGACTCATTTTCAAACTGTTTGTCATAAATCAACATCTCAGAAAATGTTGTGGAGTATTTAATCCAAATATGACTTTCTGTTACAAAACAGGGCCACTGTAGAGGACACCAGGGGCCAATTCCATAAACAAAGCCATTATGTTAAGACAGTGTCTTAAGTGATAGTATGACCAATTAGCGGTTGGGCAATCAGTTTAACCTTATATCATCAAATTAGACCAATCTCTGGTTTTATGTAACTGACTTAAAACAATTATAAACATACTTAGAAAAAAATGTGATGACTAACTAATAAGACTAGTCTTAGCAGTTTATGCAGGATGCAAATCATGTTTACCCAGCAGTTTGGGAGGACACAACAAGTGAATAGGGAAAGTAATTATATATCAATATTCCTATGAAATATTGCATATTATTTTGAAAATGTTGTAAATTATTATTCCCAATATTAAACTTAATTTTTAATTACATGTTGCCCCACGAACACAATAATATGCAAATTATATACATTTTATTGAATGGGTCTGCCAATTTATAGCCATTTTGCCCACATATTGCATACATTAAAATAGTATATCAATTCATTCCGTTATATCTTTCATAACATTAATAATAATCATTTTTATACAAAGTTTTCTCAAAAATAAATAAATAAATAATAATAATAAAAAAAACATTGAAACCTACAAACTGATAGGTGATCAAAACAAATAAAAAATAAAATAATTCCTGGTGTCCAGTTCAGTAAACATAACATATGAATAATTTTTTTTTCCAAAAGTGGTCTCTTTTACATTTGTTTTTTATGCTGTAAACAATGTAATGATATGGAAAAAACACTACATTAAAAAAATAATAATAATAAACTTTTCTGGGTCTCAGGACGATACTGCAATAGAAAAAAAAGTTTTGTTTACCTGTTTCTGTTGAAGTTTTCTGTATTTTGATGTTCTGGGTGTATCTGGTTGAGTCCCGTCGGAATTCAAAAATGTCTTATACTGTCGTTTTGATGCCATGATGATTTCAGGGTATTCTCTAGTCTTCTGGATTCTGCAGCTTTGAATTTCAGAAAATCGGCGCCAAAGGTATGTGACCAATCAAGTGTCTTAGTGCATTCAGCCAATCAGAGCAGCAGATGGTGTTCACGTCGCTCGTTGCTCTCGCGCTACGCGAAGGCTATAAGCAGGAGACGTTACGAAGACGCGATGCCGTTCCACTTCGCAATTTATTACTTATTTGATAAGTCATTAAAAGTGGAGAGTACATCAATCCTTCTAGGTAATATAGACCAGCTTAGTCAAGTTACGTCGAAACCTGACCTTGACGGAGACGATAACTGGCTAGAAATAAAGAGGCCTACACGTAAAGAACCAGAGAAGACAGTGCCTGCAAAAGTCCTGCTTTTTGGAGGTCTGTCTGTTTTTTATTTCTGTTATACACTTTTAAGTGTTTCATTGCGCTATTGTGTCGCTTTTTTTTTGGTAGCATGTGTAAAACTTTTTTGTGCTAAACGTTTTGTACACTTTTTGTACACTTGTTATCAGATTCGTTCAAAGACCTCGTCATGAAGAAAAACCTGTTTGTTTTGGGAAAGGACATATGGAATGAAAGCAAGGGTGTTCACGTCAAAAAGAAAATGTTGGACACCAACGAGGTGGAGGCTAAAAAAGCCAGGCTGGTGAGTGGATACATAGGTCTTTATGTAATATTGACAGTTTGCTCTCATAGTGAGAGTAATTTCTTAATTTGCCAGAAGATATGCTAAATGAAAATTGATTCCATGCCTGTAATATTAAATATGAGCCTATCTACGCATCCTATGCAAGTCCCTAACTAAACTCTGTACCTCAGGTAGTCCACAACTGTGCTCATTTGGAAAAAAACATGGATTCTCATGTGCGTTTTTAAACGTTTTTCATGAAGAGTAGTAACGTTACTTTGTTTTTCTCTATTTGTACTCAAATAAGATGTATTGTAGGCATTATGGAGCAATACACACTATATTCATAGTCGAAGCTGTAGAGACCTCTCTCATGCATAAGGTCCACAAGTAAGACTTTTACAAGTAAAGGGAAAAAATTACAGTATTCAAAAAATACAGTATTTTTTAAATGGAAGGCCATTTCATAAAAAGCCAAAGAATATGAAGTTATGAGTTTCATGAAATACATGCAGCATTTTTATTCACACTGTTCTAATCACATTAAGCTTATAAATAAAGTGTGTCATGCTGCCATCTCCAGCAAAGCAGTAATCTCAGATATTACAATAAATGATCAAATAAAACTTTGGCCAGACAAATATTCATTGTGACTACTGCCAAAATATTTTCTAATCAGAAAAAAACCTGCATCAAATTTCAGTATATCAGCATGAATGTGACATTGTGAAGATGTTAACAATTTTTTAATTTATTACCCTCCTATATATTTTTTTCAGGCTAAGCAACCCAAGATCAAAGAGATAGCCAGAGACCAGATGTTACAAAAACTGAAGAATTCCCTTTCTCAGAGCAGGGCCCTAGACAGACAAGATCAACACACCAGCTCTGAGGATGAAGTTCCACAATGTCTTCAAAATGTAATGCATACTGTCTTATTGAGGATTTGGCTACATTTTTATAGTTTGAATGATTTATAAACAGGACCTGACAAAAAAATTAACTGTACTTAATTCAATCAGAATAGATTAAGCATTTATATAGCATAGCACTTTAATATGTACTAATTTACACCCAAAGTGCTTTACAATCATATCAGGAGTCTCTCCCCACCCACCACGTGTGAACCTAGCATCCTGTTTTATTTTTGTTTGGTGTTTTTCTTTATTTTTTCCTTATTAAACTTTTTTGTCTAGGTAAAGCAAGCAAAGACTGCCAGCCCCCTGGCATTCACTTCCAATCATCACATCAGTTCTGATGAGGCCACAAACATAGCGAGCCCACTCCGTCCAGATCATTACACCAGTTCTGATGATGCTACAAACATAGGGAGTCCTGAAATGGTAAGTCATATTTTTTTCTTTGCTGTTATCTATGTACTCTCCTGTACACAAATTGTGTCTCTCTTGATTTTCACAAATCTCTTATCATTTTTTCTAAGTTTCAGGCCAATGACTCAGATGAAGAGTGTGGTCTAACTTCAACCCAGAGAAAGGCAAGTTGACTTTCTCCAAAGGTTTTTTATCCATTTCTATCACCTGATGGGGTTTGTGCTCCCTTGGCAGGGACAATTTAGCAATATTGTTGATTTGACTGCTGTAACACTATCGGATGAGAAAAACTTGAAAAGAATTGTGCTGAATAATGACACAACTGTCTTATTAAGTGAAAATTCTTCTTATTGAATTAATTTTACAAAGTTACTGCTCTTTTGTGTGTTTAAACATTCAAATTCAAGAGGATACAAAAGAGAACTCAATTAGGTAGTTGCAATGTGTGAGATGTTTTCTTTGCGCACATATCTGAGGCATGTACATAAAGCACACATCTTCTTTTGCTTGAATGGACAAATACACACAAATTTATGTTGAAATGCTTGTCTTGGCAAGTAATACACACAATCAATTATGCCTTAAGGAAATAATGGGGCTGTGTATCGGCAACAAAGTCACGATACGTATCATGACACAGGGGAGACACATATTTGTCAGTACTGGACTAAATATATATAATGTATTGCAGCTGAAAAGATAACTGTCAGATGAAATTTTTAAATGCCAGTCAAATTTGTCAGTTCTTTTCCTAAGAAGAACGTCTCTGCACCCCAAGTATGTTTTCTTTACTCATTCTGTCCAAATTAGCCCATTGGCCTCTGTTCATCATCATGGCCTCCTAATCATCCCCATATATACTGATTGTCTTCATCACTCCATCTTCTCTCCACCAATAAGCTGGTGTGTGGTGGGCATTCTGGCATAATATGGCTGCCGTTGCATCATCCTGGTGGATGCTGCACATTGGTGTTGGTTCTGGAAATTCCTCCCTTTCATAAAAGCGCTTTGGTTGTCAATGAAAACGAATTCAAAACTAATTCAATTACTTGCACAACCCTATCTTTTTTATCATTGTAATTCATTTTAGAAACCTTGCACTATTTAAGGTTTAGTTCACCAAAAATATAAACTTCTGTCACTAATTCCTCACCCTCGTGTAGTTCCATCTTCGGAACTTAAATTAAGATATTTTTTTTGAAATGTGAAAACTTTCTGTCCCTCTATTGACAGCTACGCAATTGACAATTTGACAAATCAAAAAGTTCATAAAGAGACTGTCAAGCTAATCCATATGAATAGAGTGGTTTACTTAATGTTTTCTGAAGAGGCTTGATCGCTTTTTATGAACAGATTTAATTCTGGGTTTTACCCACATATAAACATTGATAGCAAACATAAACAGCAGCGCAACCGAACCTGAATGAGGTGCAAGAACAAGCGTCTTCTGGAAGATTAAACATGCTGCGTAACCAATGTGTGTTTTGCAGAATGTTTGAACTTGCAGAACAAGCTGTTTATGTTCACTGATATAAAAATAAAATATCTTAATTTCCATTCTGAACATTAACGAAAGTCTTAGGGGTTTGAAATGACATGAGGATGAGTTAATGACACACATGTCTATTTAATTTTATTTATGTCATTACTTTGATTTTTGGTGGGACCAGTGAATTTTTGGCTGGCCAAGTAAGAATTTGAAGCATTGGCCCGAGCAGGGCAGTAGCAAAAGTCCTTTGTGTAAAGGCCTGCAGCTGTTTTACAGTAATATTTAAATTTGAGCATCATTAATTGTTATTTTTCTGCTTCTTTCCTGACTTTTTTTTATTATTATAACAAACACATTAACGTGATATATGACTTTAATAAAAAGTTTAAATGTGCTTGTATTTCATTGTTTGCAGATAAAGGATGCTAACACTGGGCCGAAAATGCTGTCCCAGATGGATGAAGAAATCATGACATCCCTTCGTGGTAGGTATTCAGGTTGGCATTGGAGGGATTGACATTACAGTACAAAGTCCCACAATAGGCTGCCCTGCACTGAACATTAGTACCAATATTCCTGTAATGCTAGCCAGCTTTTACATTTTATCCATCTGTCAAGTGTCAAAGATGCACAAGACAAATGTTCTTATTAGTCAAACAACACTAACTTACTTTTCCCCCCTTACTGTCACATAGAGCTCCCAGAAATGATTAAATTAATGAAGGAGTGTGTGCAGTGTGTCCGGTCTTTGATTCCCTCACCCGGTGGGACCCCCTCATCAGGAATGTCATCTGCATCTAGTACTGTGGTCAATGAAATTGAAATGTGATGTTGCAAATAAGGAATAACACCCATAGTTAATTCATTGATGTTTAGAATGCTGAATCTCTACCATGTAACTTTTATGTTAAAATGGATCAATATTAAAGTGATCCATCTGTCAGAACAGCAAGCAAGTAATGAATTGAGTCCATTTCACATTAAATTAACTTTAAATGACATAAAATTGTTTAAACTGTTTAAACTGGCAAGGTTAAATGCAGGACAAACTGAAATTGAAATTCAGCACTGTAAGGTTACAAGAGTAACCACAAATTTTAACCGGCTGCCATACAACTCCATTGTGAAACTAACAAACTACTAGCAATCTTTTAAAAAAAAAAAATAGCTTGATTTAAGCACATTATTTTCATACTGGAACTAAATTTATTCCTCATAGGTACATCTTCCAACTATGTATTAATTTGTCAGTTGAGCCTCTCTCTTTCTATCTCCCTCCTGCTCTTTATACAGTACTGCTTGGCTGGAAGTGCAGTGACTGTTCCGAAGAGGGCCTTCCAACGGCTGAACAGATCTCGTATGACCATTTTTGCCCAGGAGCTGGCTGTTCTGGTGTTCACAAAGGACCTGCTCGCAGAGTCCACCCTGACAGGAAAATCTGGGAGAGGGGGTCCCCCAAAAAAACAGCTGGATGCTGAAAAAGTGCAGGCCATAACAGGTCTGCAATTTTCCAAAGGCACTACAGCAATCTCTCACACCAAAGTGGCATTTATAGTTTGAAATTCGTAATGAAATCGAAAGAATTTGAGAGAGATTTTTCTTAACAAAAGGGAAAAAAAGCACAAAGCTTATTGCTATTTATTGAATAAGAGGGACACTACAAAGATTTGTTTATTCATCAATTGAAAACAGCTGGACTGAAAAATTAATTATCGGGATTTAAGAAATGACATCAGTTCATCAAAATAAGAATCGGTTACAGTTGAAAAGTCAGTATTTTAAACCATCCCTAATAGCCTTTAAATACAGTATAAAAAGTAAGTACTCAATATTAAATATAAGAAATTAAATACATATAAATATTTTGCTTCTCAGTAATGTATTACTTAAGGAACAAGTACATAGGTACAATTGTAAACTAACAGTATTGATGTGACTGTATTACAAATATGTAACAGTATGAATTGTAAGTACTTCTGGAGACTGGTAGTTATGTCAGCCAGTATTTTGGTGTATCCAAAGACATCCATCTATAAATGTCATCCCCGTGCAGACACCTTTTGTACTTGCAGATGTATTTTCTGTTATTATTTTTTTACATCGGGGACTGTTTCCCCAATATCTAACCTCTTTTTTTTGACTATTCATAAAATAAAATATTCAAATTAATTTGTATAGTGCTTTGCAATATGGAGATGACATAGTGATACATTTCCTCACTGCTAACCATGATGTACTTTTATTAAGCAGTTTGGGTTTAATACAGTCTGATGTAGTGGAAGGAAGGTGTTGTATGCCCTCTGACCTTATTTTTACTTTGTTAACAGATGCTGTTCTTGCAGAGTTTCCACACACAAGTGTGTCTGATGTGCGAGCGGCCATCAGGCGCAAGTGTAACAATGAGCACTTCAGCAAGAAAAATTGAAGTTTGTGTGTTGTTCCAAAATGTTTCAAGTTTATGTTTGTTCTCTTTCAGCGTTCTTAAAATTGTGCATTTTGTTCTGTTTTGCAATGCTGTGAGGTTTAAATAAACACTGTTTCACTTGTTCATTATGTGTATCTGTCTGTT
>JBBPDG010165245.1:0-11988 GCA_037974525.1 Micralestes humilis
GAACCAGTGAAGAACCAGGAGCAGATGATTCCAGATGATCAGGCGGTGATCAGTATACTGGTGGTGCTGAATGCTGATTGGCTAGAACTCCTTTATCTAGGCTCCTTGTATCTTTAGGCACTTTGCAGCCTGTCAGTAAAACATTTGTTCTCTTTTCTTTCATTTAATCTCTTTAGTATTAAAAAAGGTAAGACAGTCTGACAGGTAGAAAATATTATATTTGCAACAACAAGGTGTTTCAGAGCAAAATATAAAGAAATGAGGGGCGGCTAGAGACTTTAGCACAGTACAGAATAGGGCAGGTGTTGTAGGTAATGTGGTCAGTAAGTGGCTACAAGCCAGGTGGATCTAATACACTGGTATATACTGGCACTACAGGTGTGGTAGCTTCTCCACTGTCTGCTGTTCTGACATAAAAAAGGTCAGAGGTGGTCCTGAAGTGGTCTAAAATGGAAACTGAGTGTGTAATACTGTCAGATTCTCTAGTGAACACTGAGAACTTCATCAGATCCAAATACCTCGTGTCTGCACTCATTTCCCATTTTATCAGTTCCACTGACCATATAGGCACACTGTAGTTTACGCTTAGCGGCAGGTCTGTGTGCGTGTGCTGCAGAGTGTATCTGATAGATCCCTGGTGGAGGACTAATTTCTTCTCTGGCAGAATCTTAGTCTTCTAGTAGCTCCTAATTTCAAGTCTAGGTTTACTAGTACGGGTTGGTCCACCTTCCAGATGTAAATCTACTGATGAAGCTCATCTGCTGCTTCACAGTTTGTGCTGGGGTCCCAGATCTGGTTCCGGAGGGTCGGTGTCCAGCACAGTTTGTTGATTCCTCTCCTCAAAATCACTCAGGAAAACTTGTCCATGAACAGGTGAGTTGAACCAGGTGTGTCTGAGGAGGGAAATCACCAAACTGTGCGGGACACCGACCCTCCAGGACAGGATCTGGACCCCCCTGGACTGGAAGATGACCAGCGCAAACTGTGCAGCACCAGATGAGCTTCATCAGTAGATTTACATCTGGAAGGTGGACCGATAGTAAAAGTCAGAGTAAACTTTATAGTCGTCTCAGTTATGTACATGTATACAGTGGCTCCAGATTTTACAGGGGACAAAAAAGACACATAATCCACTCATGAAAATAAATTAGAAATATGAACTCTGAACTAGAGGTAAAAATATGCATTTTAGTACGAGGATCATTTTAACGTCCAAAAATTGTGCAAATGTTGCAGCAGCAGTCAGGTGGAAAGCAAAATAATACTGGAATGTAACTGTGTACAAATAATCAGCGGCAGTTCAATATAAATATACAGTTCAGCTAAAAAACTAAAGGAACTCAGACAGTATTCGTGTTTTGTGCATGCAGCTGCATGTGCATCATGAAATATGATTGTGAAATATGACCCCCTGATCCATAATTTAGTCATTTTGTGGATGGATAGTTTGGGTTGGTGGACACTCAAAATGATCCTTAAAGGTCCTTCTCTCTGGTGGTCCAGAACAGGGTAAAGGGGGCTAAAAAGATGGCCTACAGTCTGTAACTGTAAACTATTAAGTGGACCTACACCAGGTCAACACATGAGTTCTGTACTGTCCTGCTATTTTTCCTGGCACTGACCGCCCCCTGCTGGTCAATCTTGGTAGTGTCAATGTAATTGAGTGGGGTGGCAAAAACAGCACTGATTAATGAATGCATGTTAATTAGTGTAATTAAACGGTAAAGTCTGCCTTTTCACAGCTTTACTGTATACGACGGTAATCCAATGATTTGATTTTGGATGTTTACAGGAGGGCCTGGATTCTGTAAAGCTACTTTGTGACATTAGTTGTAAAAATGACTAAATAAATAAAATTGGATTGAATGTATTTCTTAATTAGAATATTCTGCACACCTGTCAGTTGCATCATTACTGCATCAGTATAGATGTGTTTGCGATGGGGATTTTGTTAAGTTTTAATGTTTAATTCTATATTTTCATTGCTCTTTTTCAGGATGAGATCAACATGGAATGGTGTGAAAGTCTGTAGTTATACATTTTTGTATCTTTATGTAAAAATAATGATGTATTAAACTACTTAATTTCCAAAACTGTGCTGTGTTGATTTGTCAAATGTTTTCTGAAACAGTCATTTGTAAAAATAAAATTGTGTCTGTGGTGATGCTTAGATTTTTAGAACCTAAGTTCATTTTTATCCTGAATTTGTGACATCATTTAGCCCGAGAGTTTTTCTTAAGTTCTTCAGTCATGGTGGATCTTCTGACCTTTCGGTGCAGCTGAAAGTCAGTTTTCTGCTCCTGTTCAGCGTCTCGTTCGACCAGAAAACTCTCCATTGAAGCGAATGGGAAGAGCTGCTGAATCTCAGCTATCGCCGCTTTTTCTAAGAGAGAGAGGGCGAGAGACCTTACCACTGTATTAAGAGTGAGAATCCATTAAAATGGGGGACTATGAGGAAAACTCGTCCAGCACAGTCTACGCATACTCATTTGCATATGAATTAGCAATTGACCAATCACATGCAAGCAATTATACATGAGTCTTTTAATACCTGGACATATGACTGGTGTTCTCCATCATGGTGAGTTAAAAAAAAAACTTAATATATAAGATTTTCTTTACCGTCAATGAGAAGACTAGTGCAGCCCTATAAATACTTTCAAAAGTCACTGGAAATAATTTGGCCTTTTTTTTTTTTTTTCCCCCACCCTCTAAGACTCTTTTCACCTGTTACTGTCTGACCCTGCCAGGTCCAGGGTGTCCCGTGAAGGACTGTTTGTTCTCCATCAGGCTGTACAGAGTCACTGACCCCAACAGGCCCAAACCACACAGAGAACAAACTGAGTAAATTTAGCCCAAGAAAAGGGCTAAATTTATAATAAGCTGTTGTCAGAAGTCTGTAAGTACTTCAGGACAGAGCTTCACATTCATGGTAACTTTTGGTAAAGCTTTAGTCCAATCAGACTGCATTAACATAATTGTGACACACCTCCTAAACAACACTGATAATGAAGGTCTGGTTGAAATAAAATCAGATTATCTGTTGTACCCTCTAGACTACCATTTCACACACTGTGCTGGATTAACAGAACACTTTCAGTGGGTTTCCTACCAATTATTTACAGATCTTTTCAGAGATGCAGCTGTCAGTGCTGCTTTTTTAACACAACCACTCTAAAACAAATGAAGAAGAACAGAACAACACTCCATCTATCCCGACTCACAGGTGTCCACCTTTATGTCCAGGCTTCACATTGACGGTAAAGGTTCTGACCCACCCTCAGTATCAGGGTGTGGTCTGGAGCTTCTTATTAAGATCTCATTTTTATGCTGAATATTTTCTGCTGAGCTTGTAAAAGCACTTTCTAAATCTCAGACATGCTGTTCATAACTTTTGAGTATTACTTTGCAAACCTAAGTAAACTTCAGAACTGACTTTAAACCACTTTCATGTTAACGGAAGTCTGTTGAATCTGGTCTCCAGAGCGTCTGCTGATACAACATTTGTTATAAAGAGAACCAATTAATAAGGTTTCTTTTCTGGTATCACCTCTTTGTATTCATCATTTATTGAGGAGTTTAAGGATCAAGAACGTGGGTGGTTTGTCTTTAATCCAAGGCTTTACAGTCACGGTTTACTCCACTGCAGCTGAAATGGATGAGAACTGCGTTGTGTTCTGCCCTATATTAAAATGATCTTAATAAAAAAATTAATATATTAATAATCTTAATATCATCTTTTTCTTTCTAGTTAAGTTGTTCTCTCATGTCATTATATTGTTCATTTTGTGACTCAGGTAAACATTCCATTGTAAAGTATATTTTTCAGTATTTGTGATGAGATGAAAAGGTGTATTTCCTAAGACGTGACCTCGAAGTTCAAGTTCATGCCAAGAACTGTTACATAATTAGAAAATTCTAATGATCAATTCTAATTATGAAATAGAATAAAATAAAATAAGATAATGGAAGAGATAAGAGAAATAAAAGAAAAGAATACATAAAAGAAAACTGGAAGTGCAAATCTTTAAAAGATGGCAAAACTAGGGCAGTTTTTAGCAGCTTTTTAAAGTTGGCTCATGAAAAAGGTCAATGAATTTCAGAGTTTCAGAGTTTCAGAGTTGTTGCCCTCCTCCGTTCGCTCCGTCTATAAAGAGGTGTTGTTGATTCCGGCTTTTCCAGAAAGATCTACATCCACACTGGGTTCGAGGAAACTGTAGAGAACAAAACTACCTCGGAAGTGACGGCAATGTTTCTGCCAAACTCCAAACTATATAACCTGTTTTCTGAGTACATACACATGAACTGATTGATTGATTGGTTGATTGATTGATTGATCGATTGATTGGTTGATTGATTGGTTGATTGGTTGATTGATTGGTTGATTGATTGGTTGATTGATTGCTTGATCGATTGATTGATCGATTGATTGGTTGATTGATTGGTTGATTGATTGCCTACATTAGAACTCAAGCACATCAGTACCCAAATCTAAGAAAGTATTTTTCTCTACATTTGGCGCTCTCCTTAACTCTCATTTCTTCTGAATATACAGCAGCTCTGAACGTCATCTAGTGTCTAAAAGGTTTCAGTTTTGGACTGTGGTTTGTTTCTTGGTGTTTTTCTTCATACTTCCAGACAATGATGGCTGTAGTAGTGCTGCAGTGGTGCTGCAACCTCTCTTACTGACCACAGCATTTTGGTTTCAGAGACTGTCTGGAGAGTTTCATTTTGACCTTATAGTATATTTTATATTGTTCTTGTCTCTGTGCAGTCAATAAACATTTCTGAATCTGATGATGACTGCAGAGTCTGCTTCTAAACACTAGGAACCCATCAGAGAAAGGAGGAGTGGTTTGTGTGTGTTTTCTAGGAGGGGTGGGGCGTGCTTTGTGGGTTACGAAAATGTACCACAAGTGTGAACTAAAATGTAGATTGAAAATACTTACTCACTGGTGAACGGAAGCTCTGTAAGTCGCAACAGAACCCACAAACACAGCTGTCTGTTCAAGCACTGATCCAAAAATTAGATTTTACTCAAGCTGTAGTGCTAGTTTACTCATTGATAGCAGAGAAACTCTTCAGCATTCTTTTCCCTTCTCATCGTCATGGAGAACACTAGTCATTTCTAGGGGTTGAGTCTTCACTAACTGGAGTAAAACTACTAATAGTGAGTGGAAAACACACTTACAGCTACTTTAGAAAGAAGAGGAGAGGACCATCAGTGATTGAAGATGTTCAGAAGTTCAGCCTGAAGTTCAGACTCTAGACTTCAAAACAGGTGTGTTTCAAACTTCATCTCTGAAATTCTTAGTTATTTGGTTTTCGTGGTTCATTAAGGATGATCTTGAGGTCCCTGATGTGTTGAAGTTGTTGAGAAAACTTTCTTACCAGCAGAATGGATCTATTTCAGCAGAAATTCAGACAGTTTAGAAGATGTTCTGATGAATCTGTTTACTTTTACACCTGCAGATATGAAGGATTTCACTGTAATATTCTCATATACGGTCATGTTAAATATAAACTTCACAACAAAGTATATCAGTCTCATCCTGACAGAACAGACATTTGAAACACACACACACTGAATAAAAGGAAAGAGGTTTCAAATCTCATCTGTACTGATGGAGATAAAAGATTAAAGTCAAACTGTCCTGTACATTTACAACCTAAACAGAAAAATGTTGATTCTCTCACAATGTAAAATGTTCAAAAGGTTTAAAAGTGGACTTTTTTAAAAGTGTAGAGTAAAGTACACATCCTCTACAGAGAAAATCGTTAATATGTAATAACTGTTGTTGGTTGTAACTGTTGCACAGGCCAGGTCGAGTTAACCTGAGTATGTTAAACTGAGATCAATACAAATAGCAGAAAATGCTGTTTAAAAAGATTTAAAATGGTCCCCAGGAGGATGTAACTTCTTTACACTTAGAAAATCAACAAAATGTAATCTGACATAATTCAGCCTTTGCATATGACTGTAAATGTAAAATGTCAGAGCACAGAGGACCTGTTACAGACTGCATAAGTGATTATAATGGAAGATAAAATGGCAGATTAGATGTTGAAGAGGCTGCCCAGGACTAGCTTTGAGTTTCTTATGTGACTGAGCTGTACTTGTGCAGCTGAATTTTGGTCAGGGACTCGCAGCTGCCAAGCTATTACATTTGTGAAAGCTGATCATAAAAGACACCATCTGTGTGCTGTGTGTTCTGCAGTAACATTCCTCCCACCTTCTTTTCCAACCTGACACGTCCTTCCCTCCTAATATCTTGTGTGAGTCATCTTTACTCGTACAGAAATGTAAATACAGAAATGCATTAATACTTACCTGGCAGGGGAGATTCCATGATCAGGAAGGTGGTTCACCCAGGGTTGCTGTGGTCGTGCGGTGTATGGGACGCAGGAACTGTTTTTGTCAAATATGGCGCCGTCGCTTCCGGGTGCGTTCACGTCAGCCGGCCAAGATGGACGAAATGCTGTTCGTGTTTCGTTGCTTGAAGATTTGGAAATGGATCGCTTGCAGTTCAGTAGACAAGTTCTTCAAAAAGATTTGCGTTTTGCGATTATATATTTGCGTTTCCTGTTTTTGAGGTGATTTTTACCTCTCCGGACAATTTTGATGCATGTCTGCAAAGGTTTGAGGAGAAAAAGAAGACTCTTGCAAGTTACAAGATTATTTCTTTAGTACCACTTTCTGAAACAGACCAACCGTTCATGTGAGGATTTTTTCAGAGAAAGTGAAGACTCAAGATGTTTGGACTTGGTTGTCTAGATATTGTGAAGTGATGCAAGGAGTAGAGTTGACAGATGTGGATGGGATAAAATCAGGCACTAGACGTTTCAAGGTGCGTCTGAAAAGAATAAATGCGGCCGTCCAGCATATCCCTAACGTGATGCAGTTGGGGGTGTGTCGTGGATCGGTGTTTTACCCTGGCCAGCTAAACCAGTGTCGAAAATGTGGAGGGGGTGACCATCTGGCAGCCTCTTCTTGGAATTCTTGCTGCAGGAAGTGTCATGCTTCAGACCATTCTTCCGACCAGTGTCCTGTCCCTTTAAAATGCAATCTTTGTGAAGCTGCGACTCATCGTTTCAAAGACTGTCCACAGGCATATTCCAATAGGGTGAAACATTCAACAGCGATGACTTCTCTGACTATTAGACAAGATCTGACGACTGAATACCCGTTCATGGAAACGGTATCAACACAGGAAGAACTACAGCACTGTGAAGGACTACAGCAACACGAGGTGTCACTTCGAGATAGGGAGGAGGACCCAAATAGGCAGAACACTCCTACGACTGCTTCAAGGATCACCTCAACTCCAGAAACAGGTTCCAGGGCTCGGAGGCAGGGGGGTCCGGTATCCCTCCAGGAGGTAGGTGGGATGCTGGAAACCCTGCTCACCGACCTCCCAGGTATATCTTTAGGTAAAGAAATGCCAGCTGAAGGAAGTCATTTGTGGTTGGATGCATTGGATGCTCCTACGACAACCCTTCCGTTGTTTGAAAGTCCTCCTAAAGAGCTATGTTTAGAAAAAAAACACCCTTGGAACCTTCAGTCCAAATGGAAGCATCAGTTTTTGCTGCACCTGATTTTCCTTTAGATAGATGGCCATCGCCTCTCTCTACTTCTGATCCCTTTCTATCCCTTTCTGGAAGAGGACAAGGTGGAGGCTTTTACTTCTGCCACTAAAATTAATATTGTACCTGGGGCTATACCCAAAAAGTCGAAAAAGTTAGACAAGGCTTGATGTGCCCTTTGTGATGCCAACTCTATCTATAGCATCGCTTAATACTAGAGGTCTTAATGACCCGGTAAAGCTGAATGATGTTTTTTCCTTTTTACATGGTGAAAAGAATGACATTTTCTTATTGCAAGAATGTAATATTCCATATAGAGAGGATTATAAATGTTATGAAGATAAATGGAACTACGGGCGATCTGTTTGGTCTGGGGACAAGAGGAATAGGTCATCAGGGGTGGCAGTTTTGTTTAGTTTTGTTTAAGGGATATGATTTTGTTATTCAATAATTGATGGGAGGATGCTTTGTGTTGATGTTGTGTGGAATTCCATTTCATTTAGACTGTTGAATGTTTACTGCCCTGTAGAGCTTGGGGAGAGAGTGGAGGTCTTAAAAGCGATACAGCCGTTTCTCGCGGGTAAGAGAGAGATAGTTTTGGGGGGGACTTCAATTGTTAGAGAAAAAAGCTAGAATGTCTTCCTCAGCGGTAAAATTGGACTCTAGTTCAGAAACATTGAAGAACTTCATAGAAGATTATAGGTTGAAAAACACTTTTTGGGAAAATAACCCAGACACACCGGGATATATGGGAAAGAATTCTCATGCATTGACTTTGTGTTTGCTTCAAGAAGTTTGGATTGTGAAAAGCCACTGTTAAACCTGTGTTTTTTAGTGACCACTCTAAGCTAGACTGTAATTTAAGCTTTACAGGTGAGGCAAAAGGGAGGCAATATCCTTGGAAATGAAATGTATCCTTATTACAGGATAAAAAGGTGGGAAATAAATGAAGGAGTAAGTGACAACAGCGGCTTACTCTACAAGGTATTTCTGACTCGGTGGGGGAATGGTGGGAAGATATTAAGATTAGGGTTAGGATATTTTTCATAAGACATGGTGAAAGACAGGCTTTGGTTAAAAGATTGAAGCTAAAAAAACAGCAGGCAAAGTTGCAGTGGTTATATACAATGGCACATTCCGGTTTTGATGTGGCAGATGAAATTGTTCAACAAAAAAAGGAGATGATGGGTCTTTCTGTAGAGGCGACTAAAGGTTTATTAGTACGTTCTAGAGTTCATCATATTGAAAATGATGAAAAATGTTCTAGGTATTTTTTTCAGACCTAAGAATATGACTGACTCGATTTTAGATGAGAATAATGTAATTCAAACAGACATGAAAGGTATTCTTTTGAGGGTACATAACTGTTATTCCAGTTTGTATAAGTCTGAAGAGTCGGACCCAGAAGCGTTAAAACACCTTTTAAATAGTCTTCAGAGGCATACAAATGATAAATCTAATACTTTGGGGAGGGAATTGACGATGAATGAACTAACTAAGGCCTTGGAAAGTATGCAGAATAAAAAGACACCTGGGGAGGATGGGCTGCCAAAAGAATTTTATGTCACATTTTGGGAAGAATTGAAAGAATCATTGTCTAAGGTCTTTAATGAGAGTTTGTGTATCGGGGAAGATTACCCCCATCTCTACGTACAGGGGTTACTTCGCTACTTTTTAAGAAAGGAGATAAAAAAGATATCAAGAATTGGCGTCCACTCACTCTGCTCGGGGTAGATCGAAAAATTCTTGCAAAAGCCCTATTTTTCCGGCTACAAGAAGTTGCAAGACAATTGGTGGGGGAGGAGCAAACTTGTGGGATACCAGGTAGAACAATGAGTGACAATTTGGCCTTGGTGAGAGATTCTTACTTAAATGCAAATGACCGGAATTTGCCATTATGTATAGCAGGCTTTGATTTAGAAAAAGCTTTTGATAAGGTTAGTCACACCTTTTTGAGGGAGGTTTTGGCTAAGCTGGGACTGAGCGCTACAGTTAGAACCTGGATTGCCTAATTATATATCAATTGTCTGAGCAAGGTGATGGTTAATGGTCATTTTACAGATACCTTTAAGGTATCTTCTGGAGTTAGGCAAGGATGTCCACCGTCTGTAATTTTGTTTGTTTTTGCGATGAAGCCTTTAGCTCAGTCAATTAAACAAGACCCATCAATTCATGGACTTCCAGTGCCTGGAGGAGGGGGTCAAGAGGCCAAACTGTCAGTTTATATGGACGATTTAACAGTTTTGTGTTCAGATAATATGTCCGTTTTGAAAACTCTTTATTGGTGTGATTAATTTGCCTTGGCATCTTGTGCAAAAAGTGAAATCATATATTTCAACTGGCCTGAATCCAAGCTAGATTTAGGCCTGACCCAAAAACAGGAAAGAATTGAAATTTTAGGGGTGGAGTTTGGTAGGGAGATGGAGAAAGTGAACTGGGACAAGAAATTACAAAAAATCAAAGGTAAACTATGCCAGTGGGAGGGTAGAAACCTTACTTTCACAGGCAAAGTACTGGTAATTAATGCGGAAATTATTTGCTCGCTGACATTTTTAGCTTCAACTTTACCAGCTCCTAGAATGCTTATAATGTCATTGAGAAGAAGGTTGTTGCGATTTCTTTGGGGGGGCGAATCAGGAGAGAGTTAAAAAGAGCTTTTGACCCCAATTTTAACAGCTATTTTGTGCGAAAACAGAAAATGTTTATGGGCCAGATTTGCCATTCTTTGGGTAGGGCATCAGGTATTAAGAGCGGCTGGGAGAAGACTATCTCTGAATACACCTTATGCAGAAAGAAGGGTTTTGAAATTTGTTAAATCTGATAAAGGGAAACAATGTTGGGAAAAGACTGAATAGAGTATTGCTGGAGAACCAGTTCAAATCTGACAACATAAGCCTGGTGCCTGTTGATACGCTAGTAGAAAAGGACTGTTTGTCACGGTGTGGGGTTTCTGTTCTCGGGTTTGTGTAGTTCTGTGTTCTGGGTTTTGTATTCTGGGGGTTTGTTTCATGGGGTGGCCAGTAGGGGTCACCCCTGTTCCTTATTTCATGTATATTTCTGGTCCTGTCTGTAATTAATTTCACGTGTCTCCTGTTTTGTTCTGTCTGTTCATTGGTGGTTTCTAGTTTGAGTTCATGTATTTAGTCTGGTCTGTTTTCCGTATCCCCGGTCCGGTCATTGTACGTTGCATGTGAAAGTGTGTATGTCGAAACGTCCAATAAAGTCACGGTGTGGTGCAACCTGCTTCTGTGATAATCTCTGGAGCTACAAGGCTCCCCCTGTCTGGTCCCTGGAATCTGTCACACGTTTAAGCTTAACCTTAGTAAGAGACTATGTAATCAGAGATAAACAAAATGTTGGTGTAAAGAATGTAAAAAAATTCTGGAAAACAAGGAATGACTGTATGTTGAGTGAATTACGGGAGACAATCTGGTTATAATTTTTTTTCCCTTGGGTCATGATTTTGAAATGTATATGTTCTGAATATTAGGAAAATAATTCTTTTGATTAATTTATTTTGTATATTCCTTTTCATATATGAAATGCTGTAATGAAATTATTTTGAGGGCTATTTTTCCCTTTTGTTTAATGTTTTTTTGTTATAGTTAACTACAGCTGCTTGTTTCCCATTTGTCTATAATTGTAATGCATTTTTTGCCTGAATTTAATAAAAGACTAAAAATTGAATAACTCGTACAGAAATTTGTAAGTGAATTGAACTGATTTTTTCAAATTTCATTACGTTCCATCTGGATGTGGAAATAAAGTGTGAGATTGAGAAGACACTCACTAACAAAGTGACACAAATTGCTTATTTTAGCAATACTTGGCATGATGCTCTAGATATTACTATAAATAAAAGGACTACAGGTATAAATTTACAGCTTCTTTGACAGCAGAGTATGACAAACAGAGGGCGAAGAGTTGTTTTAGGTGCCATTAAGTGTGGTACGATTCAGTCTGTAACTCATGACTCAAACTTCAAGTCCACTATATGGTCAAAAGTATTGAGACACCTTTCCATTACACCACCAGAGACTTTAATGACGTTGCTTTCAAAGCCATAGACTTTAATCTGGAGTTGGATCCCCTTTGGAAATATAACAGCTTCCACTCTTCTTGGAAGGTTTTCCACAAGATTTTGAGTTTCTGTTGGAATATGTGTCCATTCATTCTGTAGAGTGTTCATGAGGTCAGACACTGATATTGGACGAGAAGGTCTGGATCACAATCTCCGTTCCAGTTCATCCCAAAGGTGCTGGATGAGGCTGAGGTCAGGGCTCTGTGTGGGTCAGTCAAGTTCTTCCACACTGAACTCCTCCAGCCGTGTCTTTATGGAGCTCGCTTTGTGCACTGGGACACAGTCATGCTGGAATAGAAAAGGTTCTTCCCCAAACTGGGTCC
>JBBPDG010174196.1:0-21559 GCA_037974525.1 Micralestes humilis
CTTGCTGTTGGACATGTGGAAAACTGTTTTGAATTTGTAGTTTAGAAAGATAAATATTAATATATTGTAACCAAATACTTGGTTCCTTGGTATGTTACTCATGGGTATAATTTATCTTATTATTTAGACTGAAATGTTCCTTAGCAGTAAAATAAAGTTAATGAATTGCATTTCACAGACTGTCTTGTTTTTTATTTGGGATAAGTGTTAGAAATGGTTTATTGTGAAACTCGATGCTATCAGAACGGCCCCAGCATAGCACAGTTCGATGTGTCCTTACAGAGCCTGGCCATTGATGTTGCATGTTCTGGGGTCTCATTTATACCTGTTGCGTACGCACAAAATGGACCTAAAAGATGCGTACGCCTCTTCCTACGCATAAGTTGGATGGCCTAGTGGTTAGGGTGTTGGCCCTGCAATCAGAGGTTCAAACCCCAGCTGTTAGTGTCACCACTGAGGTACCCTTGAGCGAGGTACCGTCCTCCCCGGGTTAAATGCAGAGAAAGTATTTCACATTGTTTACATTGTTCATGCGTGACTATAAGAGGGTGAGTATGTTAATACATACAGGCCTATAATAATTCCGTGTGCTATTGAGTAATTCACCATATATTCAGTCACGTATTTATCATAGTGAATTATAATAGTAAAATATATAATTCTACTCAAATATTAATGTAATCTACACTTTCACTGCCTGCCGCGGTAGAGAGACCCCCCCGCCGCTCCTGGAGGAAACCAGAGTCTGTGCATCGGCTACGCTCGACAGGAAACCGTAAATAGAGCACTTGTGTGATGTTTGTATGACTAATATCGATGTTATTGTTGCTGATTGTAAATCTCTTTAAGATCCTATTTCAGAATATTTATTAATCATTTGAGAAAACAGTGACTGTAGTGTTGTTTTTGTATTATAGTATAATCGCGGGGGTTCCGTTCCAAGAACACTCGCATATAGTTGAAATTTGCTGTGTTGTGGTAAACAAAATGACTAAAAATGCTTATTTTCATAATGTAAATTCTAAATATTCCCCAAAATATGCTCCCAAAACACTTTCATTTCATTTTAAACAGTTTACACAGAACTGTACAGACTGTAATTAATGCACGGGCATTTTCTGGGAGTTCTCCCTCTGACACTCGACTTGAGTCAAAATATAAGCAAGTAAATACAGTAATACATTAGTGTAATTTTTAGTAATAAAAATACAGTAAAATGTATGGTTAATCGCCGATTTTTACAGTTCAATAATTTACTGTTCGCTGGGCTGCGCGTCTTATTCAGTCCGAGATATTTCGAAGGTTCCAAAACAATCATCTAAAGATCCATTTTGTCCTAGAAACATATAACACCACTAAAAACATCAATCTTCTAGTTTTTAAATATGTGTTTAATTAAAATATATGATGGCGCTTTGTAAACAGAATTAAAAGAACTGGAGATTTTCTGCCTGTTAATGACACGAAAGGCAAGCTTTCTTTGTGTTCTCTGGACAGCACAAAACTATTAATACAGTTATATTTTATATGAAAATGTTGCTGAATTTGTTAATAATTAAATTACAAAACTAGTAAAATATATTTTTCTCAATAATTTAGAACTAAAATGCATAAAAAACATATTGCCACAAAAAAAGCGGAGAATATTTGCAGTTTCCGCATTATTGTGGGGATTTCCATGTACAATTATCTCAGAAAAAATCGCATGAGATTACTGTATATGTATCAAGTGTGAGGACTGTACTTAACCCTGTAAGACCCAAATACAGAAAAGAAGACTTTTTTCACCTGTCAGATATTAATATAGGAGACCTCTGATGCAACTAATGAAGATTTTTCTTTTATATGTTTTAACTTAATAGTCTATTACAAAAATCTATATTATTATATTATACATTTAATTAATTTATGATTTATGTAGATTTATGATTTTATTATTTAATTTATGATTTTATTGCTTCAGTGTCTGTTTATTAAAATTAATTTGAATTAGTTTGTTAAACTCTAGTGCTTGAACAATTTAAAGTGTGTAAATATTAATATGCAAGTCAATATTTTTTTTTATCCAACTAATTAGACCGAAATTTGTCATACAATTGAATTGTATAAAGTTTAAAAACTGTGTGCTCTGTAGCGTTTTATTGAAATATTTTTGAACATATTTTTATCTTCCGGATAATATTCTTTCTTTTTTTCTTCGTCACCCCACTACTGTGACCACCAAACATTTTTGTTCGGCTTTCCACTTCACCCACACGCACGTATTTCAGTTTTAGAAATGTTCTTACTTTTTCTGGCTATGACGCCATTTTTTCAGGTTTACATTGGAGGCTTAAATATTCATGAGATGCTTTGCATTTACGGTATGGTTGAATGGGGTCGTGTCCAGGGCGGAATGTGCAGCAAATTCACGTGGGAACAATCCCAAGCAGGGTGCCATTTATAAAGCATATTTTGTTTGCAAGTGTGCCTCCGCACCTTTTTTTAAATCTGACTTTTTCTTTGCTTAGGCCATTTTCATCTTTTCGGCGAACATACACTTTTAGTATGAGTTCTACGCAAAGTTTTATAAATGAGGGCCCTGGTACTTTAAACAATATATATGTAAACTGTTCATTCTCACATGAGGTTGTGGATGTAAAAACAACTGTATGAAGGTGGTTTTAAGTCAGAAACATGATTTAGCAGGCCAGAAACCTTTGACAGCTATACAGACTGTTCAATGAGAAAACGTGCTTTCTGAAGCCGTGGGAGCCCTGAGAGCGCTGGAAACGCGTTTTCAGGCCAAGAAACAGCTTTTCAGCACAAATAATGAATTGGTACGTTAAACATTATATATGTAAATTGTTCATTCTCACACGAGTTTGTTCATGTAAAAGCAACTGTATGAAGGTGGTTTTAAGGCAGAAATATGATTTAGCAGGCCAGAAACCTTTGACAGCTACACTGACTTTTCAAATGCAAAACCTGCTTTTGGAAGACGTGCGAGCGCTGAGAGCGCTGGAAACGCGTTTTCAGGACAAGAAACAGCCTTTCAGCACAAGTAATGAACTGGTACTTTAACCAATATATATGCAAACTGTTCATTCTCACACGAGTTTGATTATGTAAAAGCAACTGTCTGAAGGTGGTTTTAAGTCAGAAATATGATTTAGCAAGCCAGAAACCTCAGACAGCTACACTGACTTATCAAAATGCAAAATGTGCTTTCTGAAGCCGTGGGAGCGATGAGAGTGCTGGAAACGCGTTGTCAGGCCAAGAAACAGCCTTTCAGCACAAGTAATGAACGTTTACTTTAAACAATATATATGTAAACTGTTCATTCTCACACGAGTTTATTCATGTAAAAGCAACTGTATGAAGGTGGTTTTAAGGCAGAAACATGATTTAGCAGGCCAGAAACCTTTGACAGCTACACTGACTTTTCAAAGGCATGATCTGCTTTCTGAAGCCGTGGGAGCGCTGAGAGTTTTGGAAACGCATTTTCAGGACAAGAAACAGCCTTTCAGCACAAGTAATGAATGTGTACTTTAAACAATATATATGTAAACTGTTCATTCTCACACGAGTTTGTTCATGTAAAAGCAACTGTATGAAGGTGGTTTTAAGGCAGAAATATGATTTAGCTGGCCAGAAAGTACAGACCATGGACTGAGCAAGAAATGAGAGAAGCATTGAAATTTCTACCGAAAGTGACAGATGTGGGGGGAAAGAACTTTGGAGAGTACCTGTCAACTTTTTGCCAGGAATACCGCCCCACTGTGTCCGAACTTCGCCGTCTCCTGGTCATGCATCTGGGTCCGGGAGACTGGATGAAGGTGGCAGGGACACTGACAAGCGAGCGAATGAACGTAAGAGTGAAGCATGTTGAATGGGAGCACGGGGATAACGCATCATACAGAGAGACATTACTGAGTTTGCAAGCTGCACTGCACAAAGAATTCCCGGCTGTTGTAAATACTGGGAAAATTGAAGATTGTAAACAGGGCGCAAAAGAGAGCGTGCCCGAATTCTACAGCAGACTATATCACATATTCAACCTGTGTTCCGGAATTGAGAAGCCGGTGAACCTGGGGGATGAATGTGGTACGTGGGAGTCACATCTCAGATACAATTTCCTGAATGGACTCAGAGATGAGGTCCGGAAGGAAGTAGAAAAAACCTGTGCGGGATGGAAGACAGAACGCTTGGCTGCTATTAAGTGCCATGCGGAACACTGTGAAGAACAACAACAAAAGAACAAAAGTAATAAAGAAGAAAAGTCCAAGAACACCATGGACAATCTTGTGCTGACTTTGATGAAAGCGCAAACTGATCAGTATGGAAGAGGAAGAGGCAGAGGACGAGGTGGACAAAGGGGCCGAGGAAGAGGATTCGGTCGAGGAAACTGGCAAGGGCCTGAGAGGGCATTCGCAAATACTGGTGGGTGTCACTTGTGTGGCAGCCCTGACCATTGGAAGAATGAGTGCCCAGGACAGTTCCAAAATGCGAACAGAGGAAGTTATGGGGGCCGCGGAGGCGGAAACAACCCATTCTACAAGAATGAATACCAGGAGGGTTTCCAACAGGGGGACTGACGGGTGGCGGCGGGAGAAGGGCGTCCTTTGGAGGGAGCGTCTGAAAACAGGTCATGTACTCCTTTTCCTATCTCTAACATTAGTTATTCTATGCTTGCTAGTGAACTGTTCAAAATTTTGCCTAATTTGTGTGTATGTGTTTCTGGCCAGGAGCTACAGTTCCTAGTTGACTCTGGGGCCACTTATTCTGTTCTGACGAAATCTTCTATCTGTCCTTTTCCCGCCACACAGGGACGTACCGTTACGTCCATTGGAGCAGGAGGCATGGTGCAAACGGAACCACTCACAGTACCTCTAGATTGTAAATTAGGGGGACTAAATTTTCGCCATGAATTTGTGGCATCTGAAGTGTGCCCAGTAAATTTGATGGGCCGTGATTTAATGTGTAAACTTGGGGTTACTATGATTTGCTCAGAGAAGGGCATAGAAACTGAGATCGCAGGAGAACAGTTATATGGGAGTAGTATGCTTCACTCTCTCATGAGTGTTGCGTGGGCAGCTGTTTGGGGAATTCCCTATTGCACAGTGATTTCTGATCTGTTCTCTCTTGTTAAGTGTCAGTTGATGCATGCACCTACAGCTTTAGATTGGATGGCTTGTGATGATTTACATTGTACTGCGTTTGTGACAGATGACTGGACAGACGGACGAACATGGGTAGAAGAAAGAGAAGGGGGAGAAAATATTACAGTAACCGGGTTGTTTTATTCTGATTCTTTTGCTGCATTTGCAGTAAGTTTGACTGACTCACAGAAGGCTGATTTTCGTGTGAAGGGATCTTATCCACACATCTCTTTGGCTAAGCCCAAGGAGGCTGAGTGGAAAGAGGTAGGAGAATTTGTTTCTGGGTGTTGTGGTGCACAGGACTGGGTCTTCATGGACAGTAGGACCATGTTTAGTCCCGCACTGGGTGTGAGAAAATTAAGAGTGGACGCATGTGTTGCAGTCCAGCGACGATTGATTACGATCGCTGATGTACCAATTTTGGCCAGTTTGTCAGATGACCCAGCCCTGTCTGAGCTACCACCTAACCTTTGGGCTAAGGACAAAAATGATGTGGGGTTAATAATAGGTTGTGAACCAGTGGTTATCACTCCAAAGTCTGATTTCAGACCATACAGACCCCAATATCCTCTCAAACCTGAGGCTATTGAGGGAATCAGGCCGGTTTTTGAGGCCCTAAAAGCAAGAGGGGTGATTATTGATTGTCCGGACTCGCCAGTGAGAACTCCTTTGTTCCCGGTCAAGAAGATAAGGGACAAAGGACAACCCACGGAATGGCGATTTGTTCAAGACTTGCAAGCAGTAAATTCAGCTGTACAGCCACGGGCCCCAACGGTACCAAATCCTTACACTATTCTATCACAAATTCCAAGCAACAGTACATGGTTTTCAGTAGTAGATCTTGCTAATGCATTTTTCAGTGTGCCAGTGCATAAAGACAGTCAGTACTGGTTTGCGTTCAGTTACGGGGGCCGATCCTATACCTTTACACGCCTCTGCGAGGCCTATTGCAAAAGCCCTACAATTTACAACTCTGCACTGAGGGACTCTTTGGCTCCATTAGAATTATCACCTGGCAGTGCATTATTGCAGTATGTAGATGATCTTTTAATTGCTGCTCCAACACGAGAGCAGTGCAGGAATGACACTTTAAAGCTGCTGCGTCATTTGGCAGAAAATGGTCACAAAGTTTCACTTCCCAAATTACAGTTCGTAAAGCAAGAAGTGGTGTTTTTGGGGCATGTGATCAATAGAAAAGGGAAATCTCTTTCAAAAAAGCGCATCGAGGCAATTTTGCATGTTCCAAAGCCAACTACACAAAAACAGTTGGCATCCTTTTTGGGCATGTGTTCCTACTGTAGGTCGTTCATTCCAAATTACTCGGAGCTAGAAGGGCCTTTAAGGGCTATGACAAAACGAGATGCGTTAGTGCGCGGTAAGTTGCAGTGGACAGAGGAAGCTCTGGCATCATTTGAAAATCTTAAGCAGACTCTGTCCACCGCACCGACTCTGGGGTTGCCAGACCCAGAGAAGCCGTTTGTGCAAACAGTGTGTGAAAAAGGGGGACACATGACCTCGGTTCTTTTGCAAAAACATGGGGATCGGTTGAGACCTGTCGGTTACTTCTCAGGTAAACTTGACCCTGTAGCAAGCGGGCTCCCTGTTTGCTTACGCAATGTGGCTGCTGCAGAGAAAGCAGTGATTGCATCACGGGACCTTGTGGGATATGGGGAACTAACACTTCTAGTTCCTCATGCGGTTTCTGTTCTATTACAGGACCACAACACCAGTCACTTGTCCACAGCGCGATGGTTACGCTATAACGGAGTTTTGTTATGCATGCCGAATGTGACTATTAAAAGATGCTCTAACCTTAACCCAGCTACTCTTCTTCCCACAGAAGATGATGGTGAACCACATGATTGTGTGCAGGTTGTGGAGCAAGTGTGTTCTCCAAGGATTGATCTAAAGGATGAACCTTTAACTAATCCTGACTATGTTTTCTTTGTAGATGGCTCTGCATACAAAGATAAGGAAGGGAAAAACAGGGTTGGGTTTGCTGTCACCACCGAAAGCTCTGTGGTTTGTAGTGGAAGGCTGCCAGGACATTACTCAGCTCAGGCAGCTGAATTAGTGGCACTGACAGAAGCATGTAAATTGGCAAAAGGTAAATCTGTAACAGTATTTACGGACAGCAGATATGGATTTGGGGTGTCACATGACTATGGTACTATTTGGCGCAACAGGTCCTTTTTGAAATCTGATGGATCACCTATTTTGAATGCGCCTCTGATACATCAGTTATTGGACAGCATTATGTTGCCAAGTGAAATTGCTATTTGCAAATGTCAGGCACACACAAAATCTAGAGACCCAGTGTCATTGGGAAATGCACGAGCTGATGCAGCTGCAAAGGCTGCAGCAAGCAATGAAATGTTGCATGTCATGCCTAAAGTATCTGTGGTAGAAAATGACATTCCAACATCTTTAGCAGATTTTCAATCATTTGCGACCGATCGTGATAAGGAATTGTGGAGACGTGCAGGTTGCACTGTTAAAAATGGAAGCTGGATGGGCCCAAATAATTTGCCTTGCCTGCCCAGCCATTTCTTTCCACATTTTTCGAAACTCACTCACGGACGTGACCACGTTTCGAAAGGGGGAATGTTGAGATTGTTGAATCAAAACTGGTTCATGAGAGGCTTTGCTACAGTGGCGGCAAAACATTGCAAGACATGTTTAATCTGTTTACAGAATAATGCTGGAACTGGTATTGATGCAACAATTGGAGCACATCCGCCACCGGATGGGCCATTTATGCATTTAATGATGGATTTCATTGAACTAACACCGGCAAAAGGGAAAAAATACTGTCTTGTAATTGTAGACATGTTTTCAAAATGGGTTGAAGCTTTTCCCAGTGCAAAACAAGACACTCAGGCAGTTGTAAAAGCTTTAGTAAGGGAAGTAATACCCCGATGGGGAATTCCAGAAAAATTAAGCAGCGACAACGGACCAGCATTCGTAAACAAAGCTCTTCTTGGAATGAGTGAATTTTTAGGCATTGACCTTCGTAAACACTGTGCGTATCACCCTGAAAGTGGGGGAGCAGTAGAGAGGGAAAATGGAACTATCAAACAGAAACTAGTCAAGTGCTGTGAGGAAACCGGATTGGCATGGCCAGATGCACTTCCAATAGTGCTAACATACATGAGAATGAGGCGAAGAGTAAGATTCAATTTAAGCCCATTTGAAATTCTGTTTGGCCGACCGATGAGGTCAGGAGCTGAACCACCGAAACCGGGGGCGGCAGGTGGTGAAATTACAATGTTTTGTGATGATGAAATGCGGAAGTACTGTGTGAAACTAACAAAAACTATTCAGTCCATTCACCAGCAGGTCAGAGATGCTTTGCCACGCCAGACGGAACATGGAGAGCATGGGGTGAATCCGGGTGACATGGTAATGATAAGAGAATTTAGGAGGAAACATTGGAAATCTAAACGTTGGTGTGGACCTTTTCAGGTGCTGCTGGTTACACCCACGGCTGTGAAGGTTGAAGGACGAGCAACTTGGATCCACATAGCGCACTGTAAGAGGGCACCTAATCCGGAGGAAGTGACGAAACCCGAGGCAAAGGAGGAAAAGAAGAAGAAACCACCAGTTTAGGACAATGTGTGTTGTGCAACATTTGGGATCAGCAACAACAGAAAATACGAGTAGAAGCCCGATTCAGATAAATAAGATGTGGTCAGTTAGCATTGTGTTTTGGTAGGCTGGTTTCCGGACAGTGACAGTGTGAGCGTGCCCGCTGTAAGAGTTCCTGATGGGCACGATGCAGTGTTCTCCGTGACTCTTGATGTGCCAGAACATCTGAAGGCTACAGCTTATGAATGTGCCAAGTACATATGCTTGCCTCCTTGTAGGTCATGGAGTCAGGTTATTGCTCACAGTAAAAATCGTAATTATGCTAATTTTGATACACCAGCAGGGGACAGATGGGTGATTACGGATCTGTCTCAGCGTATCAGTAAGAAATTTGGGGAATTTGATATTAGTATAAAGGTTCGTATTAAACGAGCTCGGAAGGTGGATTCTGGGTCATACATTGTGGGAATTGATATGACAGGTTATGATTGGTGGGACGAGTTGAAGGTAGACATTACCATATTTACTTATTTCCCTACCCTACGGCATGATTCCAGTAGACCTATGGTTGACTTGGAGGGAAATAAGGTGCAAGTAGAGTTGGTGGAAGAATTAGACCCTGTTTCTATCATTAAAGAGGAAAGTGGTATGCGAGGGGAAAACACGTGGCTTAGATGGGTAGCATATACAGTTAAAACTTTGAGGCATAATAATTGTTATGTATGCACAGGGGGGAGACCAGTGGTGGCTCCCAGCCCATTCCCTGGTTCTGAGGATCCAGAAGTTAGAGCATGCTTGGTGAAGCTTTTCTCAGGTTATGAGCCACGAGGTGGATTGTGCGGGCAGATAGCAGTAACGTTTCCTAGGAGTAAGAAAAGTGTTGCCCCATACAGTAATTTTGTTGCATCCAAGGGTCCCTTCTTCTGTGTGTCACGAACACAGAAAGTTGGAGGCTCTAAGTATTTGGGGAAATCGTTGAACTGTGAACACACTGTGTCCACAGCTGACGAACGCATACGGCCATGGAATGGACACAACATGAGCGTAGGGCATGTAGATGTGTGGTGGTTGTGTAATCCGAGGGATTTGAGGGCAACATTGCCTGCAAATTGGACTGGCCGCTGCGCTCCGGTTTTGTTGCTCATGCGATTCAAAATTATTTCATTAAATGATCGTATGACCAATCCTGTGAGGAATAGACGAGCTGTGTCCAAATCTGGATCGGCGTTCGATCCACAGGTGTATATTGATGGGATTGGGGTCCCAAGGGGGGTTCCCGATGAGTTCAAAGCGCGTAATCAAATTGCTGCTGGATTTGAGTCTTCTTTGTTTTGGTGGGTGACTATTAATAAGAATGTGGATTGGATTAATTACATATATTATAATCAGCAGTGTTTTATTAATTTTACTCAGGAAGCTGTGACTGGATTGGCTGAACAGCTCCATGCCACTAGTTTAGTGGCATGGCAAAATAGATTGGCTCTTGACATGATTTTGGCAGAACGTGGTGGAGTTTGCGTGATGTTCCGACAGACTTGTTGTACTTTCATTCCAAATAATACAAGTCCGGATGGCACTGTTGCAAAGGCTTTGGAGGGGTTGAGTGCACTGTCGAGGGAACTGGCTACTAACTCAGGGATAACAGGGGGTACATTTGGGTTCTTAGAATCTTGGTTTGGGAAATGGTCAGGAATGATACGCTCATTTTTACTTGCATTGAGCACAGGGGCATGTATGGTTGTTTTCTGTGGCTGTTGTTGTATCCCAATTGTCAAACGAATGATTGTGAAGTTGATTGAGTCTATGTTGCCAAGGGTGAGAGATACCGTATACACGACTATGCTTCGTGCAGAGCACATTTCAGAGAATGGCTCTGAGCATATACCCGAGGAGGATGATGATGATGTGTACGTAAATCCTGATCACATGATGGATACAAGTGAGGTGTGAGTCAGGAAAGGTACCAGTAGTTGGGCATTATCACTGGTCCATGAAAGGACAGTTGACAGAATACATATATACGGGTTTTTTGTTTTGTTTTCTTTTTTCTTCTTTCTTTATCAGTATTCTAATCAGTTTTAGCTCTCAGGGATTTGTTTTGATTTTAAAATGTGTTTAAATCATGGTTGATTCTGTTATGGAAAAGTTCTCAAATGTGTGAAGAGATAGCTTTGATCATATTATGTTTGTTTTCTTATTTTCATTCATTTTCACAACTCATAGTATTCATTTACTAACAGTTTTGATTGTTATTGATTGTTTTGATTGTTTAACATGTTGTTATGTTAATCAAGAGAAGGGAATGTAGGAGCGAGATATTTTAATTAACCAGGGGTTTAGGGTTTTTCCAGTCTCGTGTATAATTAGACGAGTATGGTATGATATGATATGACAAAGAGATCAGGAGATGTCTGGGGACAAATATTGTCTGCACATTTCGTCCCTGTGTCTATTCTGTGTTCTTACTGCAGGATTAGAAATAGAAAAGCAGAAGTAAGAAAGG
This sequence comes from Micralestes humilis, assembly GCA_037974525.1. Lineage (NCBI taxonomy): Eukaryota > Metazoa > Chordata > Actinopteri > Characiformes > Alestidae > Micralestes > Micralestes humilis. The sequence goes on from JBBPDG010174196.1 coordinate 11,233, forward strand.
TCACTTCTTGGAAACCATGCAGGGGGGGCAGCGTGACCCTTAGGAGACCTAAGAGGATAAAAACCCATGTGTCTTGTATGTAGGCAGCGGTCCCTGTCAGAATACCAACTTGGTGTTCTGAGTACGGATTGCTCTATTGCTGGCCATGCAATAAACCTTGTTTGATTTTTCTAAACTTCTCTCTGATCTTGAGTCTTGAATTCCATTAGAGCCCGGTAAAATTTCCGGCCACCACATTTTGGCGCCTACGGACAGGATTCCACGTGTGCTTGATCTTCGTTGGACCGAACGACCAAGGGCTGATCACCTCAGGAAGAAACTGCCTGATCCCGAACCTCCACGTTCTGAGAAGGGGACTTGGTGTTCGAGTCTGCGAGGTCGCCACCGCTGGAATCCCGAACTTTAGAATATAAAGGCGGGGAGTCAAGGTCAGTAGAGAGTTTATTTAAAACGTACAGAGGAAATAGGGAAATTTTGGGGATTTTTTTTCTGTGTTCTTTCCTCTCTCCCAAGCTTCCTCAGTCATCGAACAAGAGACCCAGGGGTACGTTTGAGGTCGTAGGCAGTATCGCCTACCCGCAGTACGGGGCGGGAGGTTGGAAGGGTTACGCACGAACCTCAAACAAGGCCGGGTCGGAGGCCGTGGGCAGTATCGCCTACCCGTAGTAAGTGGCGGGAGGTTGGAAGAGTTACGCACGGAAGCCTCCAGGAGGGGACAGGCCGGTCCCGGGGAACTTGGGACATAAAAAGTTCCATTCTGCGGGGGACGCCCTGAGAATTAAAAAGAGCTCTAAGGTAAAGGTATAAAGGAAAAAGGTAAAAGGGTACCATGGGGGCAAATTCTTCCATGACTGAGAAAACTGGGAGTTTCACTGGTACTAAATTTAAACTGATGAAAGATCAGTATGGTGAAAAAGCAGTAAATGCAAGAGTTTTGCATGATTGGGTAAAAAAGTATGATTTCCCAAATGGGGGAACCTTCAGTGTGAAATATTTAGAAGAACTGAAAGGGAAAATTGACGGGGAACGGGAAGGCAGAAGGAAGGGCAAGACAATTACTGTAAAAACGTTAGAACAGGAGGCTGAAGAAGATGTAGTTTTTAAGGCATGGATTGAAGAAGCACACAGGCGTGAAAATATACAGAATAATAAGAAAATGACTAGATTAACAAAAGACCATGAGCCTCACTCACATCGCCCACCTCCAACTGCACCAACCGCACCACCGTCATATCATAGTGCCGTTGAAACACAAACTGATTCTTCTCTTGTTTCATCTCTTATTCCGAGTACGACCATGGCTCTACTTCAGAGGACTGACCTGGATTCCGCCCCACCCAGACGAAGAGCTGCACCAGCTGAGGCACCTAGAGAAGAAGATCCCCCGCAACACATCGAGCATCAGGCCGGACCAAGCACATCCGGAACAGCAACTGCTCCACTGCCCCAAGAAGATGGCGCACGAACAAACGTGGTGAAAGACCCCGGCGAGACCCCGGCCCCACAAGTCTCTGCTCAGGGAGGACAACCTGAAGTCAAGTATTCTGCGGTGAAGCAGGGAGAAGAGGCAGAGGACGAGGTGGACAAAGGGGCCGAGGAGGGCGCAGTGGAGGAAGAGGATTCGGTCGAGGAAACTGGCAAGGGCCTGAGAGGGCATTCGCAAATACTGGTGGGTGTCACTTGTGTGGCAGCCCTGACCATTGGAAGAATGAGTGCCCAGGACAGTTCCAAAATGCGAACAGAGGAAGTTATGGGGGCCGCGGAGGCGGAAACAACCCATTCTACAAGAATGAATACCAGGAGGGTTTCCAACAGGGGGACTGACGGGTGGCGGCGGGAGAAGGGCGTCCTTTGGAGGGAGCGTCTGAAAACAGGTCATGTACTCCTTTTCCTATCTCTAACATTAGTTATTCTATGCTTGCTAGTGAACTGTTCAAAATTTTGCCTAATTTGTGTGTATGTGTTTCTGGCCAGGAGCTACAGTTCCTAGTTGACTCTGGGGCCACTTATTCTGTTCTGACGAAATCTTCTATCTGTCCTTTTCCCGCCACACAGGGACGTACCGTTACGTCCATTGGAGCAGGAGGCATGGTGCAAACGGAACCACTCACAGTACCTCTAGATTGTAAATTAGGGGGACTAAATTTTCGCCATGAATTTGTGGCATCTGAAGTGTGCCCAGTAAATTTGATGGGCCGTGATTTAATGTGTAAACTTGGGGTTACTATGATTTGCTCAGAGAAGGGCATAGAAACTGAGATCGCAGGAGAACAGTTATATGGGAGTAGTATGCTTCACTCTCTCATGAGTGTTGCGTGGGCAGCTGTTTGGGGAATTCCCTATTGCACAGTGATTTCTGATCTGTTCTCTCTTGTTAAGTGTCAGTTGATGCATGCACCTACAGCTTTAGATTGGATGGCTTGTGATGATTTACATTGTACTGCGTTTGTGACAGATGACTGGACAGACGGACGAACATGGGTAGAAGAAAGAGAAGGGGGAGAAAATATTACAGTAACCGGGTTGTTTTATTCTGATTCTTTTGCTGCATTTGCAGTAAGTTTGACTGACTCACAGAAGGCTGATTTTCGTGTGAAGGGATCTTATCCACACATCTCTTTGGCTAAGCCCAAGGAGGCTGAGTGGAAAGAGGTAGGAGAATTTGTTTCTGGGTGTTGTGGTGCACAGGACTGGGTCTTCATGGACAGTAGGACCATGTTTAGTCCCGCACTGGGTGTGAGAAAATTAAGAGTGGACGCATGTGTTGCAGTCCAGCGACGATTGATTACGATCGCTGATGTACCAATTTTGGCCAGTTTGTCAGATGACCCAGCCCTGTCTGAGCTACCACCTAACCTTTGGGCTAAGGACAAAAATGATGTGGGGTTAATAATAGGTTGTGAACCAGTGGTTATCACTCCAAAGTCTGATTTCAGACCATACAGACCCCAATATCCTCTCAAACCTGAGGCTATTGAGGGAATCAGGCCGGTTTTTGAGGCCCTAAAAGCAAGAGGGGTGATTATTGATTGTCCGGACTCGCCAGTGAGAACTCCTTTGTTCCCGGTCAAGAAGATAAGGGACAAAGGACAACCCACGGAATGGCGATTTGTTCAAGACTTGCAAGCAGTAAATTCAGCTGTACAGCCACGGGCCCCAACGGTACCAAATCCTTACACTATTCTATCACAAATTCCAAGCAACAGTACATGGTTTTCAGTAGTAGATCTTGCTAATGCATTTTTCAGTGTGCCAGTGCATAAAGACAGTCAGTACTGGTTTGCGTTCAGTTACGGGGGCCGATCCTATACCTTTACACGCCTCTGCGAGGCCTATTGCAAAAGCCCTACAATTTACAACTCTGCACTGAGGGACTCTTTGGCTCCATTAGAATTATCACCTGGCAGTGCATTATTGCAGTATGTAGATGATCTTTTAATTGCTGCTCCAACACGAGAGCAGTGCAGGAATGACACTTTAAAGCTGCTGCGTCATTTGGCAGAAAATGGTCACAAAGTTTCACTTCCCAAATTACAGTTCGTAAAGCAAGAAGTGGTGTTTTTGGGGCATGTGATCAATAGAAAAGGGAAATCTCTTTCAAAAAAGCGCATCGAGGCAATTTTGCATGTTCCAAAGCCAACTACACAAAAACAGTTGGCATCCTTTTTGGGCATGTGTTCCTACTGTAGGTCGTTCATTCCAAATTACTCGGAGCTAGAAGGGCCTTTAAGGGCTATGACAAAACGAGATGCGTTAGTGCGCGGTAAGTTGCAGTGGACAGAGGAAGCTCTGGCATCATTTGAAAATCTTAAGCAGACTCTGTCCACCGCACCGACTCTGGGGTTGCCAGACCCAGAGAAGCCGTTTGTGCAAACAGTGTGTGAAAAAGGGGGACACATGACCTCGGTTCTTTTGCAAAAACATGGGGATCGGTTGAGACCTGTCGGTTACTTCTCAGGTAAACTTGACCCTGTAGCAAGCGGGCTCCCTGTTTGCTTACGCAATGTGGCTGCTGCAGAGAAAGCAGTGATTGCATCACGGGACCTTGTGGGATATGGGGAACTAACACTTCTAGTTCCTCATGCGGTTTCTGTTCTATTACAGGACCACAACACCAGTCACTTGTCCACAGCGCGATGGTTACGCTATAACGGAGTTTTGTTATGCATGCCGAATGTGACTATTAAAAGATGCTCTAACCTTAACCCAGCTACTCTTCTTCCCACAGAAGATGATGGTGAACCACATGATTGTGTGCAGGTTGTGGAGCAAGTGTGTTCTCCAAGGATTGATCTAAAGGATGAACCTTTAACTAATCCTGACTATGTTTTCTTTGTAGATGGCTCTGCATACAAAGATAAGGAAGGGAAAAACAGGGTTGGGTTTGCTGTCACCACCGAAAGCTCTGTGGTTTGTAGTGGAAGGCTGCCAGGACATTACTCAGCTCAGGCAGCTGAATTAGTGGCACTGACAGAAGCATGTAAATTGGCAAAAGGTAAATCTGTAACAGTATTTACGGACAGCAGATATGGATTTGGGGTGTCACATGACTATGGTACTATTTGGCGCAACAGGTCCTTTTTGAAATCTGATGGATCACCTATTTTGAATGCGCCTCTGATACATCAGTTATTGGACAGCATTATGTTGCCAAGTGAAATTGCTATTTGCAAATGTCAGGCACACACAAAATCTAGAGACCCAGTGTCATTGGGAAATGCACGAGCTGATGCAGCTGCAAAGGCTGCAGCAAGCAATGAAATGTTGCATGTCATGCCTAAAGTATCTGTGGTAGAAAATGACATTCCAACATCTTTAGCAGATTTTCAATCATTTGCGACCGATCGTGATAAGGAATTGTGGAGACGTGCAGGTTGCACTGTTAAAAATGGAAGCTGGATGGGCCCAAATAATTTGCCTTGCCTGCCCAGCCATTTCTTTCCACATTTTTCGAAACTCACTCACGGACGTGACCACGTTTCGAAAGGGGGAATGTTGAGATTGTTGAATCAAAACTGGTTCATGAGAGGCTTTGCTACAGTGGCGGCAAAACATTGCAAGACATGTTTAATCTGTTTACAGAATAATGCTGGAACTGGTATTGATGCAACAATTGGAGCACATCCGCCACCGGATGGGCCATTTATGCATTTAATGATGGATTTCATTGAACTAACACCGGCAAAAGGGAAAAAATACTGTCTTGTAATTGTAGACATGTTTTCAAAATGGGTTGAAGCTTTTCCCAGTGCAAAACAAGACACTCAGGCAGTTGTAAAAGCTTTAGTAAGGGAAGTAATACCCCGATGGGGAATTCCAGAAAAATTAAGCAGCGACAACGGACCAGCATTCGTAAACAAAGCTCTTCTTGGAATGAGTGAATTTTTAGGCATTGACCTTCGTAAACACTGTGCGTATCACCCTGAAAGTGGGGGAGCAGTAGAGAGGGAAAATGGAACTATCAAACAGAAACTAGTCAAGTGCTGTGAGGAAACCGGATTGGCATGGCCAGATGCACTTCCAATAGTGCTAACATACATGAGAATGAGGCGAAGAGTAAGATTCAATTTAAGCCCATTTGAAATTCTGTTTGGCCGACCGATGAGGTCAGGAGCTGAACCACCGAAACCGGGGGCGGCAGGTGGTGAAATTACAATGTTTTGTGATGATGAAATGCGGAAGTACTGTGTGAAACTAACAAAAACTATTCAGTCCATTCACCAGCAGGTCAGAGATGCTTTGCCACGCCAGACGGAACATGGAGAGCATGGGGTGAATCCGGGTGACATGGTAATGATAAGAGAATTTAGGAGGAAACATTGGAAATCTAAACGTTGGTGTGGACCTTTTCAGGTGCTGCTGGTTACACCCACGGCTGTGAAGGTTGAAGGACGAGCAACTTGGATCCACATAGCGCACTGTAAGAGGGCACCTAATCCGGAGGAAGTGACGAAACCCGAGGCAAAGGAGGAAAAGAAGAAGAAACCACCAGTTTAGGACAATGTGTGTTGTGCAACATTTGGGATCAGCAACAACAGAAAATACGAGTAGAAGCCCGATTCAGATAAATAAGATGTGGTCAGTTAGCATTGTGTTTTGGTAGGCTGGTTTCCGGACAGTGACAGTGTGAGCGTGCCCGCTGTAAGAGTTCCTGATGGGCACGATGCAGTGTTCTCCGTGACTCTTGATGTGCCAGAACATCTGAAGGCTACAGCTTATGAATGTGCCAAGTACATATGCTTGCCTCCTTGTAGGTCATGGAGTCAGGTTATTGCTCACAGTAAAAATCGTAATTATGCTAATTTTGATACACCAGCAGGGGACAGATGGGTGATTACGGATCTGTCTCAGCGTATCAGTAAGAAATTTGGGGAATTTGATATTAGTATAAAGGTTCGTATTAAACGAGCTCGGAAGGTGGATTCTGGGTCATACATTGTGGGAATTGATATGACAGGTTATGATTGGTGGGACGAGTTGAAGGTAGACATTACCATATTTACTTATTTCCCTACCCTACGGCATGATTCCAGTAGACCTATGGTTGACTTGGAGGGAAATAAGGTGCAAGTAGAGTTGGTGGAAGAATTAGACCCTGTTTCTATCATTAAAGAGGAAAGTGGTATGCGAGGGGAAAACACGTGGCTTAGATGGGTAGCATATACAGTTAAAACTTTGAGGCATAATAATTGTTATGTATGCACAGGGGGGAGACCAGTGGTGGCTCCCAGCCCATTCCCTGGTTCTGAGGATCCAGAAGTTAGAGCATGCTTGGTGAAGCTTTTCTCAGGTTATGAGCCACGAGGTGGATTGTGCGGGCAGATAGCAGTAACGTTTCCTAGGAGTAAGAAAAGTGTTGCCCCATACAGTAATTTTGTTGCATCCAAGGGTCCCTTCTTCTGTGTGTCACGAACACAGAAAGTTGGAGGCTCTAAGTATTTGGGGAAATCGTTGAACTGTGAACACACTGTGTCCACAGCTGACGAACGCATACGGCCATGGAATGGACACAACATGAGCGTAGGGCATGTAGATGTGTGGTGGTTGTGTAATCCGAGGGATTTGAGGGCAACATTGCCTGCAAATTGGACTGGCCGCTGCGCTCCGGTTTTGTTGCTCATGCGATTCAAAATTATTTCATTAAATGATCGTATGACCAATCCTGTGAGGAATAGACGAGCTGTGTCCAAATCTGGATCGGCGTTCGATCCACAGGTGTATATTGATGGGATTGGGGTCCCAAGGGGGGTTCCCGATGAGTTCAAAGCGCGTAATCAAATTGCTGCTGGATTTGAGTCTTCTTTGTTTTGGTGGGTGACTATTAATAAGAATGTGGATTGGATTAATTACATATATTATAATCAGCAGTGTTTTATTAATTTTACTCAGGAAGCTGTGACTGGATTGGCTGAACAGCTCCATGCCACTAGTTTAGTGGCATGGCAAAATAGATTGGCTCTTGACATGATTTTGGCAGAACGTGGTGGAGTTTGCGTGATGTTCCGACAGACTTGTTGTACTTTCATTCCAAATAATACAAGTCCGGATGGCACTGTTGCAAAGGCTTTGGAGGGGTTGAGTGCACTGTCGAGGGAACTGGCTACTAACTCAGGGATAACAGGGGGTACATTTGGGTTCTTAGAATCTTGGTTTGGGAAATGGTCAGGAATGATACGCTCATTTTTACTTGCATTGAGCACAGGGGCATGTATGGTTGTTTTCTGTGGCTGTTGTTGTATCCCAATTGTCAAACGAATGATTGTGAAGTTGATTGAGTCTATGTTGCCAAGGGTGAGAGATACCGTATACACGACTATGCTTCGTGCAGAGCACATTTCAGAGAATGGCTCTGAGCATATACCCGAGGAGGATGATGATGATGTGTACGTAAATCCTGATCACATGATGGATACAAGTGAGGTGTGAGTCAGGAAAGGTACCAGTAGTTGGGCATTATCACTGGTCCATGAAAGGACAGTTGACAGAATACATATATACGGGTTTTTTGTTTTGTTTTCTTTTTTCTTCTTTCTTTATCAGTATTCTAATCAGTTTTAGCTCTCAGGGATTTGTTTTGATTTTAAAATGTGTTTAAATCATGGTTGATTCTGTTATGGAAAAGTTCTCAAATGTGTGAAGAGATAGCTTTGATCATATTATGTTTGTTTTCTTATTTTCATTCATTTTCACAACTCATAGTATTCATTTACTAACAGTTTTGATTGTTATTGATTGTTTTGATTGTTTAACATGTTGTTATGTTAATCAAGAGAAGGGAATGTAGGAGCGAGATATTTTAATTAACCAGGGGTTTAGGGTTTTTCCAGTCTCGTGTATAATTAGACGAGTATGGTATGATATGATATGACAAAGAGATCAGGAGATGTCTGGGGACAAATATTGTCTGCACATTTCGTCCCTGTGTCTATTCTGTGTTCTTACTGCAGGATTAGAAATAGAAAAGCAGAAGTAAGAAAGGTCACTTCTTGGAAACCATGCAGGGGGGGCAGCGTGACCCTTAGGAGACCTAAGAGGATAAAAACCCATGTGTCTTGTATGTAGGCAGCGGTCCCTGTCAGAATACCAACTTGGTGTTCTGAGTACGGATTGCTCCATTGCTGGCAATGCAATAAACCTTGTTTGATTTTTCTAAACTTCTCTCTGATCTTGAGTCTTGAATTCCATTAGAACCCGGTAAAATTCCGGCCACCACAAATCCTTCTGTTGTTTATTCCAGGTTCAATTCCCAAGACTGGAAATAATGTAGGTTAATAAAGCTAAATGCATAATTAGCCACAACAGAATGGTTGTGACGGCCACCTCGTCCCCGTCATGTAGAACCCGTTCCCCGTCTCCTGAATATTAGTTTTCCCTTCGTCCCCATATTTATGTTCAGTTTCCGTTGTTTCTCTAGTTAAAGCAGACGACCTCCAGACCATCAAGATCAAGCACAAAGTGGACTATCTTCTGGAAAGCCTTGACCGTATGGAGAAAGATCACAGCAAGAAGTCGGGTAACACACACTTTGGAGTTTTGGTTTTTAAGCACCTTTCTGTACACACACACACATACACACACAATTTCCCGTGAGGAAAGCCCAAGTGAACCCGAAACATGTGACTGAAAAGAACCACCAGTGATCATTCTCAAAGATCATAGGTAATCACAACTCTGGTGTTGGAGCTACCCAGAATTCTAAGCATGTTTTGGTTGTTTTTAGCTTTTTATCAGATTTCTTTATAGAAATGATTACTATTATTATTATTATTATTATTATTATTATTATTATTATTTATAAGTATTAATATAATTGTTGTTGTAATTGTTTTCTTGTTAAAATACTTGAAATCTGTGAAAAGGTAGAAAGCGGGATCTTTTGAAAGCAGTGTTACCAACCAGTATGTGAAGGTTATCGAGAATATCTACCAGGCCTCTGAACATCTGCACACAAGGTCAGTGGTTCACATAAGGTAAAGGTTGTGCCTGGACCAAAGACATTTGTGATGGGTCAGATGACAGTAACTGGGATTACAAGCTGTGTACTCATCCATAAAGTCCAATTAAAACCACAAGAATGTTTTTTTTCTGGAGATTTTAAAACAACAAGCCCGTTAAAATCATCAGACATCTCCAGAGTAACTCCTGAGCTTCATGGACCTAAGCCATTTAGGATATCAGAAGTTACCACAGACTGAATCAGCTTACACTGAGTGTAATATATGAACTTATTGTTGCATATACCTCACCAAGAATGCTAGTCAATATATAGTTGACTCACAGAAATAACCAAAGTTGGCTACAAGATGACATTCAGGCAAATCTGTCAAATATTGAAAACACTGAACTGAGCTTAATACTCTTCTTTACTTGTTTCTTTTCTTTTGGAATGCTGTACCATTGTATGGGTGACAGGCACGTCACGCCATAACTTGTTAAAATGATTGTCCTGATGATCTCTGCCTCCATAGCCCTGTCCCAAATAGAGCACTCGGGTGCTGGAGTCTTCGGTCACACTTGCCCAGGTGGCTGTAGGCTGTCCTATTTCTCATGATATATTTTGATATTCAGGAGTGCCCTCTGTGCACCCTTGATGCAGCCTCTTACTGCAAATTCCCTGAGATACATGCAGGGCAACGCCAAGAAAGAATGAATGGGAGGCGTATGAAATTTTAATAGTGTGTTTAAGTGAAACACACTATGCAACTACCAGGTGGGCCTACACATTATGGACTAAAGTACTGGGACTCCTTTAATGAAATTGCCTTCAAATACAAAGACTTTAACATAGAGTTGGTCCTGCTCTGCAGTTTCCACTCATATTGGAACG
>JBBPDG010183201.1:0-11731 GCA_037974525.1 Micralestes humilis
AGGTCTTGGTTAGAATCCAAGCAGGAATTATGAATTATATCTTTTTTTTATTTTTATTAGGGTTGGTGGTCGGCTTGGTAGCTGTGGCATCTAATCCAGCGCCTTATTTTGCGGCTTTGGGATTAGTGGTAGCAGCGGGGGCTGGTTGTGGGGCTTTAATAGGGCATGGTGGGTCTTTTTTGTCTTTAGTATTGTTTTTGATTTACTTAGGGGGAATGCTTGTGGTATTTGCTTATTCAGCAGCTTTGGCTGCTGAGCCTTTTCCTGAGAGCTGAGGAGATCGTTCTGTGGTGGGGTATGTTTTGTTGTACGTGTTAGTGGTATTTTTATTAGGGCTGTGAGGGTCTGGGGGGTGGTATGAGGGGTCTTGGGTAATAATAGACAATAAGGAGTTTTTTATGGTTCGGGGGGATATGAGTGGGGTTGCTTTTATTTATTCTTTTGGGGGAGGGATGTTGGTTGTTTGTGGATGGGTTCTTTTGTTGAGTCTTTTTGTGGTTCTTGAGTTAACTCGGGGCTTAAATCGGGGGGCACTTCGGGCAGTTAGGAGATGATAAATAAGATTGCCAGGATATTTGTTAAGAGGAATATGGTTAGGTAGGTTTTGATTATTCCTTGTTGGATGTTGCTTGTGTATGTGGCGAGCTTGACTTGTAGGGAGGATAATCCTTTGGGCCCTGTTTTTTCGGTTCATGTTTGGTCTACAAGTTGGGTTGCAATTAGTTGTCCTAGAGTAAGGTTAAGTTTTGGGGTAAGTCGGTGAATAGTTGTTGGGAAGTAGCCTAGTATATTTGAAAATCGGTAAGGGGGGAGAGTCGGCATAAGTTTGAATTGTTTTGATGATAAAGTGGCCAGTTCAAGGGCAATGAGGGCCCCGGCGATGGTAACTATTAGGGCAGTAAATTTTAGGGTTAAGGGCATGGTTATGATAGGTGTTTTTATTGGGGAGAAGTTGGATGTAATGACTAGTCCCGCGGTAATGCTTCCTCAAGCTAGGCGTTTAAGGGGGTTAATGATTGCAAGGTTGTTCTCATTAATAGGCGAGAGGGGGAGGAATCGTGGGGTTCCTATTGTGACAAGAAAGATTATTCGGATGCTGTAGGCAGCAGTAAAAGAGGTGGCAACTAGAGTTAAGAGAAGGGCCCAGGCGTTGAGGTGGGAGGTGTTTAGGGCTTCAAGAATGGCATCTTTTGAGAAAAACCCCGCTAAGAAGGGGGTACCAGTTAGTGCCAGGCTGCCAATTGTAAGGCAGGAAGATGTAAGTGGTATTGATTTATGAAGTCCGCCTATTTTTCGGATGTCTTGTTCATTGTTTAGGTTATGAATAATGGAGCCTGAGCATAGGAAGAGTATGGCCTTGAAAAAGGCGTGAGTACAAATGTGAAGGAATGCTAGTTGTGGCTGGTTGAGGCCAATAGTGACTATTATAAGTCCTAGTTGGCTGGATGTGGAAAAAGCAATAATTTTTTTAATATCGTTTTGTGTTAACGCACATGTGGCTGTAAATAGAGTAGTAAGGGCCCCCAGGCAGAGGCAGATGGTCAGGGCTAGCTGATTATTTTCTATTAGTGGATGGAGGCGGATAAGAAGGAAGATCCCTGCCACGACTATTGTGCTTGAGTGAAGTAGGGCGGATACTGGTGTTGGGCCTTCTATGGCTGAGGGGAGTCAAGGGTGTAGGCCAAATTGGGCTGATTTTCCTGTTGCGGCGAGAATTAGGCCTAGAAGGGGCAGGGTTAGGTCTATGTCTTTAGAGAGGAGAAAAATTTGTTGAATTTCCCATGAGTTAAGGTTTGTTGCGATTCATGTTATGCTTAGGATTAGTCCGATGTCTCCCACTCGGTTGTAGAGAACTGCTTGTAGGGCTGCTGTGTTAGCATCGGCACGTCCATATCATCAGCCGATTAGAAGAAAAGATATTATGCCAACGCCCTCTCAGCCAATGAACAATTGAAATATGTTGTTGGCGGAGACTAGAATTATTATTGCCATTAAGAAGAGAAGGAGATATTTAAAAAAGCGGTTAATATTTGGGTCGGAGTGTATGTATCAGAGTGCAAATTCTAGGATGGACCAAGTAACGAATAGGGCTACGGAGGTGAAGATAAGAGAATAGTGGTCAAGTTTGAAGCTAATGTTGATGTCGAAGGTTAGGATATTAATTCAATGTCAGTTTGTAGTGATGTTTTCTGCTCCTTGGTCGAGGAAGATTATTAGGGGGAGGAGGCTGGTGAAGAATGCGACCTTTACGGCTGTTTTAACATAAGTAGAGGGTCATGTGGGGGGTTGGGGGGTGGGTTTGAGGGTTGTGAGGAGGGGGTATAAAAGAATAGTGAGGGTAAGAATAAAAGAGGAGGAGAGAATTAAAGGGGTGGCATGCATAGCTGTTACTTGGATTTGCACCAAGAGTTTTTGGTTCCTAAGACCAAAGGATGAACTGTTATCCTTTAACAGCTGCGAGGAGAGTTATGGGGTTTAACCATAAAATTAAGAGTTAGCAGTTCTTGTTGTCCCGAGGACCACCCTCGGTGGGTAAGAGGGTTTTAACCCCTATTTTTAGAACCACAATCTAGTGTTTTTTTTAAAACTATACCTACAGTAGCACCATCCTCATATGAGCTCTGGCTTCATTATGAGAAGTATTACTGGAATGAGGTGGAGGGCTAGGAGTAGGTGTTCTCGGGTGTGGAAGGGTGGGAGGTTTACAATGTGTTTAGGAATAGGCCCCCGTTGGGTTAGGAGGAATAAATATAGGGAGTATGCAGCTGTGATGAGAGTGCCAGTCCCGGTTAGGACGAGGGTCCAGGGGGATCAGTTGAACAAGGTTGTAATAATTAGTAGTTCTCCCATTAGGTTGGGTAGCGGGGGAAGGGCAAGGTTGGCAAGATTAGCGATAAATCATCATGTTGCGGTTAGAGGAAAAATTATTTGCAGTCCACGAGCTAAAATTATTGTTCGACTATGGGTTCGCTCATAGGTAGTGTTTGCTAAACAAAATAGGGCGGAGGAGACGAGGCCGTGGGCAATTATAAGAATAATAGCCCCGGTGAAGCCTCAGGGGGTCTGTGTTAGGATTCCTCCTGCAACTAGTCCTATGTGACTTACAGAGGAGTAGGCAATTAGTGATTTTAGGTCTGTCTGTCGTAGACAAATTGAGCCGGTTATAATGATTCCCCAGAGGGCTAAGATAATAAAGGGATAGGCTATTTCTTTTGTTAGGGGTGTTAGCATAACTATTATTCGTATTATTCCATAGCCCCCTAGTTTTAGAAGGATTGCGGCAAGTACCATAGAGCCTGCAATTGGTGCTTCTACGTGGGCTTTTGGTAGTCAGAGGTGAACGCCATAGAGTGGTATTTTTACAAGAAATGCAATGAGACAGCTGACTCATCAGATCTTATCCCCTCAAGAAGAGAGTAGGGTCGGCTGAGAGTGCTGGAGAATAATTATTGATAGGGTTCCTGTGTTTTGTTGAAGGAGCAGGAGGGCGACTAAGAGGGGGAGTGAACCTACTAGTGTGTAGAATAGAAAGTATGTTCCCGCGTTAAGGCGTTCGGCCTGGTTACCTCAGCGGGTAATAATAATTAATGTGGGAATTAGGGTGGCTTCAAATATAATATAAAATATAATAAGTTCAGTTGCCCCAAATGCCATAATTAAGAAGATTTGGAGGGAGGTTAAAAGGGAGATGTAGGCCCGTTGACGGTTTAGGGGCTCCAGTCCAACATGGTTTTGGCTGGCGAGAATTATGAGTGGAAGAAGCCAGCAGGTTAGGACTAACAGAGGGGTGGAAAGGGGGTCTGTTCCCATATAGGTGTTCAAGGCTGTTCAGCCTGTTTCTGTATTTCATTTAAGTCAGCTTATGCTTAGTATCGCAATTAGCAGACTTTGGGCTGTTGTAGTGGTTCAGAGTCATTTTGCGGGGGTTAGTCAGATTGTGGGGAGAAGCATGGTTGTCGGGAGAAGAATTTTTAGCATTGTAAGAGGTTTAGGTTTTGGAGGTGGTCTGTACCATGGGTTCGGGCAGTGGCCACTAGTAGGGCAAGGCCTGCACTTGCTTCGCAGGCTGAGAAGGCTAATAATAGTATTGGGGCTGAGGAAAAGGCTGCGGTTTCAAGTTGTAGGGCCCACATAGCCAGAGCGATATAGAGGGAGAGTATTATCCCCTCTAAACATAGAAGGGCCGATAGAAGATGAGTGCGGTGAAAGGTGAGTCCTATAAGCCCTAGAATAAATGTTGAGGTGAAGCTAAAATGTACGGGTGTCATAAAAAGGGTTATGGGGTTAAACCACAATTTTTTGAGTCGAAATCAAAGATCTTATTTTTAGATTAACCCTTTATTCTGCTCATTCTAGGCCTCCTTGTGCTCATTCATAAATTAATCCGAGGGTCAGTAGGATAAGAATGGTTGCGGTTCAGAAGAGGGTCTGGGTGGGGGTTGTTAGTTGGTTTCCTCAGGGCAGGGGGAGAAGTAGGGCGATTTCTAAGTCAAATAGGAGGAAAAGGATGGCCACTAGGAAGAATCGTAGGGAAAAGGGTAATCGCGCGGAGCCTAATGGGTCAAACCCGCATTCGTATGGGGATAGTTTTTCCGTATCTGGGTTTATTTGGGGCAACCAGAAAGATAGAAAGGCAAGGAGAAGTGATAGGGTTGTACAGATTAGGAGGGTGATTGTAATTAAATTCATTATCTTTCCTTGGATTTAAACCAAGACTAAATAATTGGAAGTCATTTGTACTATCTTAATACTAGAAAGATATGAGCCTCATCAGTAGATGGAGATGTATAGGAATAGTCATACAACGTCAACGAAGTGTCAGTATCAAGCGGCTGCTTCAAACCCAAAATGGTGTTGGGATGTAAAGTGGTACTGGATTTGTCGAAGCAGGCAAACAGCTAGAAATGTTGAGCCGATGATAACATGTAATCCGTGAAATCCTGTTGCCACAAAGAATGTGGACCCGTAAACGCCGTCAGCAATTGTGAAAGGGGCCTCATAGTATTCTATAGCTTGGAGGGCAGTAAAGTAGAAACCCAAGATGATAGTTAGGGTTAAGGCTTGAACGGCTTGTTTGCGGGCCCCTTCTATTAGGCTGTGGTGGGCTCAGGTGACGGTCACGCCTGAGGCCAGAAGGACTGCGGTATTTAAAAGAGGGACTTCAAATGGGTCGAGTGTGGTAATTCCTGTGGGGGGTCAGCATCCCCCCAGCTCTGGTGTGGGGGCAAGGCTTGAGTGGTAGAAAGCTCAGAAAAATCCCAAGAAAAAGAAGACTTCGGATGTGATGAATAGGATTATCCCGTATCGTAAGCCTTTTTGGACGGGGGGTGTATGGTGTCCCTGGAAGGTACTTTCTCGAATAATGTCTCGTCATCATTGGTATATTGTGAGCAGGAGAAGGATCAACCCCAAGGTTATTAATGTTGTTGAGTGGAAGTGAAATCAAATAGCGAGACCTGATGTTATTAAAAGAGCTGCAATTGCGCCGGTTAGGGGTCAGGGGCTTGGATTTACTATGTGATATGCATGAGCTTGATGGGCCATTAGGTATTTTCTTGTAGATACAGGCTTAATAGTAGAACAAATACATATGCCTGAATTATGGCTACTGCTACTTCAAGGAGAGTGAGCAGGAGAAGGACCAGGGCAGTTAAGATGGCCACTGTTGTAATTTTAGGGAGGAGAACTAAAGTTGCGGTTGCGATTAGTTGAATTAGCAGATGGCCAGCCGTAAGGTTTGCAGTGAGCCGTACGCCCAGGGCTAGGGGTCGAATAAATAAGCTGATTGTTTCGATGATAATAAGTACTGGGATTAGGGGGATTGGGGTTCCTTCGGGCAGGAGGTGGCCTAGGGATGCAGTTGGTTGATTGCGCATTCCAATAATAACTGTGGCTAGCCAGAATGGGAGGGCCAGGCCCATGTTTAGTGAAAGCTGTGTTGTTGGGGTAAAGGTATATGGGAGGAGTCCTAGTATGTTGAGGGATAAAAGAAAGATTATTAATGAAGCCAGTATAAGGGCTCACTTATGTCCGGGAAGATTGAGGGGGAGAAGGAGTTGTTGTGTAAAACGATTAATAAACCAGCTTTGGAGTGTTACCATTCGATTGCTTAACCACCGACTTGAGGGGGCAGGAAGCATAACTCAGGGGAATGTAAGTGCAATGGCAATTAGGGGGACACCTAAATAGGTGGGACTTATAAATTGATCGAAAAAGCTTAGTATCATGGTCAATTTCAGGGCTGTGGTTTTGATTTTTTAGTGCTGAGTGCCGTTGGTTCATTTGGAAAAGTGTGCTTGAGTACTTTAGAGGGAATAATTATTAAGAAAACTATTCAAGAAAATAGTAAGATGGCAAGTCATGGGGATGGGTTTAGCTGAGGCATGTCACTAGAGGTGGTCGGGAGGCACCAATGTCTAGCTTAAAAGGCTAGCGCTGAGTCCTGTTTAGCTTTCTAGTGAGGCGTCTTCAAGTATTAGGGAGGATCAGTTTTCGAAATGTTCTAAAGGAACGGCTTCTACTACGACAGGCATGAAGCTATGATTTGCCCCGCAAATTTCGGAGCATTGTCCGTAGAACACTCCAGGGCGAGAGGCAATAAAAGCTGTTTGATTTAGGCGGCCGGGGACTGCGTCTATTTTTACCCCTAAAGCTGGGACAGCCCAGGAGTGGAGGACATCTTCAGCTGAAACTAAGATTCGTACTGGTGCCTCTATTGGTACGACTATGCGGTGGTCTGTTTCTAGGAGGCGGAATTGTCCGGGGGAGAGGTCTTGGGTTGGGATTATATAAGAGTCGAAGCCCAGGTTTTCATAATCTGTATATTCATAACTTCAGTATCATTGGTGGCCGATGGCTTTTACAGTTAGATGGGGGTTGTTGATTTCATCTATTAGGTACAAAATTCGTAGGGAGGGGAGGGCAATTATAATAAGGATGACCGCAGGGAGAATTGTTCAGATAATTTCAATTTCTTGGGAGTCCAGGATATATTTATTGGTCAGTTTGGTGGAAACTATGGCAACAATAATGTAAAGTACTAGAGTGCTAATTAAGAAAACAATTATTAATGCATGATCGTGAAAATGGAGGAGTTCTTCTATAACTGGGGAGGCCGCGTCTTGGAATCCTAATTGTGAGGGATGTGCCATTAAGCTGTGGGGCTTAAGATGCGCAGGGGTTTAACTTGCAATTTTGCTTTGACAAAGCAATGTAATATTTTACTAGCACCTTATGGAAGAAAGTGGCAGAGTGGTTATGTGACTGACTTGAAATTGGTTTATGGGGGTTCAATTCCTTCCTTTCTCGTATGATTGAACTTGAACAAATGCCGGCTCTTCAAATGTGTGGTATGGAGGGGGGCATCCGTGGAGTCATTCTACATTTGTAGAAGCAAGCTCAACGGTTAGGACTTCTCGTTTAGCGGTAAATGCTTCTCATAGAATAAACAAAAATATTACGACCGCGATAAGGGACACCAGGGAGCCAATTGAGGAGATTGTATTTCAAAGGGTGTAGGCATCCGGGTAATCAGAGTATCGTCGGGGCATTCCAGCTAGGCCTAAAAAGTGCTGGGGGAAGAAGGTAAGATTAACGCCAATAAATATTACACCAAAATGGATTTTTGTTCAGACACTATGGAGGGTGAAGCCCGTGAACAAGGGGAATCAATGTACGAAGGCTCCTATAATGGCAAAGACAGCCCCCATAGATAAGACATAATGGAAGTGGGCAACTACATAGTAGGTATCGTGGAGTACAATGTCAAGGGACGAGTTGGCCAAGACAATGCCTGTTAGCCCCCCAACTGTAAAGAGAAAAATGAAGCCCAGGGCCCAGAGCATGGGCGTGTCCCATTTAATTGAGCCCCCATGTAGGGTGGCCAATCAGCTGAATACTTTTACCCCAGTGGGGATGGCAATAATTATTGTTGCAGATGTAAAATATGCCCGGGTATCCACGTCTATTCCGACTGTGAATATGTGATGGGCTCAGACAATAAAGCCCAGAAGACCGATTGCTATTATAGCTCAGACTATTCCCATATAACCAAATGGCTCCTTTTTTCCTGAGTAGTAGGCCACAATGTGGGAAATTATTCCGAAGCCAGGTAAAATTAGAATGTATACTTCGGGGTGGCCAAAGAATCAAAATAAGTGTTGGTAGAGAATAGGGTCTCCTCCCCCAGCAGGGTCAAAGAAGGTGGTGTTCAAGTTTCGGTCTGTTAGAAGCATAGTGATGCCTGCAGCTAGGACAGGGAGGGAGAGCAATAAAAGGACAGCCGTTACTAAAACAGCCCAAACAAATAAAGGGGTCTGGTATTGTGAGATGGCGGGGGGTTTTATGTTAATAATGGTTGTGATAAAATTAATTGCGCCAAGGATGGAGGAAACTCCTGCAAGATGGAGTGAGAAAATAGTTAGGTCAACTGAGGCTCCGGCGTGTGCCAGATTCCCCGCAAGGGGTGGGTATACAGTTCAGCCTGTCCCGGCCCCGGCCTCTACCCCAGAGGAGGCTAAAAGGAGGAGGAAGGACGGGGGGAGGAGTCAGAAGCTTATGTTGTTTATTCGTGGGAATGCCATGTCGGGGGCCCCAATTATTAAGGGAACAAGTCAGTTTCCAAAGCCGCCGATCATGATGGGCATAACTATAAAAAAAATTATTACGAATGCATGCGCCGTAACAATAACATTATAAATCTGGTCATCACCTAAGAGTGATCCAGGTTGGCTTAATTCTGCCCGAATTAAGAGGCTGAGGGCGGTACCAACTATCCCGGCTCAGGCACCAAATACAAGGTAGAGGGTGCCAATGTCTTTGTGATTAGTGGAGAAAAATCAGCGCGTGATTGCCACAGGTAGGATGGCCGAGTGCTAGGCGGCGGGTTGTAGCCCCGTGAACAGAGGTTTAAGCCCTCTTCCTCCCAAAAAGCCCCGTGGTGTAAAGCACATTAGATTGCAAGTCCAAAAGCGCAGAATAACCCCCTGCCGGGGCTTTCCCCGCCTTTTTTTGGCGGCGGGGAAAGATAGATGAATGCTCGTTG
Source organism: Micralestes humilis (assembly GCA_037974525.1). NCBI lineage: Eukaryota > Metazoa > Chordata > Actinopteri > Characiformes > Alestidae > Micralestes > Micralestes humilis. The sequence continues at coordinate 9,044 of JBBPDG010183201.1, forward strand.
GTTTGGGCGCTTAGCTGTTAACTAAGAGTTTGTAGGATCGAGGCCTTCTCATCTAGTAAGGCTTTAGCTTAAATTAAAGTGTCTGGGTTGCATTCAGAAGATGTGGGATAGAGTCCTGCAAGTCTTACTCAAAGACTAGAAGGTTTTCACTTCTGCTTAAAGCTTTGAAGGCTTTTGGTCTGGTCAATCCTAAGTCCTTAGAAGAAGAGGGCTATTGTGGCGGGAGTGGCTGGTAGGAGGAGGAGGGTTGTGGTTGTTAGGATTGATAGTGGGAGAGATATTTGAGTATTTAATAGGCGTCAGGGGGTTAAAGAATTGTTTGTGTTGGGGGAGATTGTGAGGGCTATTGAGTAGCAAAGGCGGAGGTAGAAGTAGAGGCTAAGAAGGGCGGCTAGGGCCATGATTGTGGCTGTAAGTGGAAGGTTTTGTTTTGTTAGTTCTTGTAGAATTAATCATTTTGGTATGAACCCAGTAAGTGGCGGAAGGCCCCCAAGCGATAGAAGCACTAGGGCAGTGGTAATTATGATTGTGGGTCCTTTGGATCATGATAATGCTAGTGTATTAATTTTTGTTGTGATTATAAGTTTAAATATTAGGAAAGCTGTGGATGTTATGATAATGTATGTGAGGAGGGCAATAATGGTTAGCTGCGGCATGGGTTGAATAATGATTGTTATTCAGCCTAGGTGGGCAATTGAGGAGTAGGCTAAGATTTTTCGCAGTTGGGTTTGATTTAGCCCCCCTCAGCCCCCGACGAGTGTGGATGAAATCCCTAAAATTATTAATAGTGAGGGATGTAAGGTGTGTGAGATTTGAAGTAGAAGGGCGAAGGGGGCTAGTTTTTGTCAGGTGGAGAGAATTAATCCTGTTATCAAGTCTAATCCTTGAAGGACTTCTGGGAGTCAAAGATGGAGGGGGGCGAGTCCCACTTTAAGTGCTAGTGCTATTGTAATTAACAGGGATGGAATGGGGTGCAACATATGAGAAATATTTCATTCGCCAGTGAGTCATGCGTTGGTTGTTGTGGCAAATAGGATTATTGCTGCTGCTGTTGCCTGGGTGAGGAAATATTTGGTTGTGGCTTCTACGGCCCGGGGGTGGTGTTGTTGGGCTATTAGGGGAATGATAGCTAATGTATTAATTTCAAGGCCTATTCAGGCAAGAAGTCAGTGCGAACTTGCGAAAGTGAGGGTTGTACCTAGGCCTAGGCTAAGTAAGAACATGGAAAGTACATATGGGCTCATTAGTAGGGGAAGGGGTTTAACCAACATTTTTGGGGTATGGGCCCAAAAGCTTATTTAGCTGACCCTACTAGGAAGTGGTGTAGTGGTAGCACTTGGAGTTTTGATCTCCTAGGTATGGGTTCGAGTCCCTTCTTTCTAGGGGCTGAGAGGATTTTAACCTCTATAAGTCACTCTATCAAAGTGGTCCTTAGGCATTCAGGCACAGCCCCAGTAATACTATTGTGGGGGAAGGCTTGCAAATGCAATTAGAAGGGTTATGTGTCATAGGATTATGGCTAGGGTGAGGGGGAGGAAGTTTTTTCAAACCAGGTGTATTAGTTGGTCGTATCGAAATCGGGGATATGAGGCTCGTACTCACAGAAATAGGACCGATAGGAGGGCAGTTTTGGTTATAAGGTTAATGGAGGTTAGTTCTGGGACGGTGGGGATGTGGGATGCCCCTAAAAATAGAATTGTTGACAGGGTGTTTATTAGTAAAATGTTGGCATATTCAGCTAGAAAAAATAGTGCAAATGGGCCTCCGGCATATTCTACGTTAAATCCTGAGACCAGTTCGGATTCACCCTCTGTTAAATCAAATGGGGCTCGGTTTGTCTCTGCTAGCGTTGAAGTGTATCATATTGCTGCTAGGGGTCAGGCAGGAATTAATAGTCAAATAGGCTCTTGGGCAACATTAAATGTTTGTAGTGTGAAGCCTCCTGTAAAAATAATAATGGAGAGTAGAATTAACCCCAGGCTAACTTCATAAGAGATTGTCTGGGCCACGGCTCGTAGGGCGCCGATTAAAGCGTATTTTGAATTGGATGCCCATCCGGAGCCAAGAATGGAGTATACGGCTAGGCTAGAAAGTGCTAAAATAAAAAGGATGCCTAGGTTTAAATCGGCAATTGGGTATGGGGTGGGTATTGGAATTCATAGCATGAGGGCTAAAGTTAGGGCTAATATAGGTGCTACTAAAAATAGAAATGGGGAAGAGGTTGATGGACGGATGGGCTCTTTAATAAAGAGTTTAACCCCGTCAGCAATGGGCTGAAGCAGGCCGTAGGGGCCCACTACGTTGGGCCCTTTTCGTAATTGTATGTAGCCTAAGACTTTTCGTTCGATTAATGTCAGGAAGGCTACTGCTAGCAGGATAGGAATGATGTAAGCGAGGGGATTAATTAGGTGAGTTAATAGGAGGTTTGACATAAGCTAAGGGGGGGACTTGAACCCCCGGGGGAAAGGGCTTAGGCCTTTTGCATTTTATCCGGGCTCTGCCACCTTAGTTTTATCTCTTGTCTTGAGGCGGGGTTTGCCCATCCTTTATTTTATTAAGTTGGTCTCATAAAGTTAGAGGGGGGCGTGCTTAAAGCATGGGCCTCATTTTCTCGGTCCTTTCGTACTAGAAAAAATAGCGTTACAGATAGAAACTGACCTGGATTACTCCGGTCTGAACTCAGATCAC
>JBBPDG010192123.1:0-11512 GCA_037974525.1 Micralestes humilis
TGTCTTGTGGTTGGTGTGTGTGTGTGTGTGTGTGTGTGTGTGTGTGTGCTTGGTTGTTGGTGTGTGTGTGTGTGTGTGTGTGTGTGTGTGTGTGTGTACCTGGTGGTTGGTGTGTGTGTTGTACAGTCCATTCAGGTAGGCCTCGTGGCAGTTTCGGTACCACCAGCCCCCCCTGTAGGACATGGCACAGCGGGTGATGAAGGGCTGGGGGTCTCGGTCCCGAGTGGAGAACGGCCGTCTGTCGTGGTACTTCAGAGAGTCACCTGCTCAGACAACAACAACAACAATAACAACAACAATAATAACAACTGTCCATTAATAATACTAACAGTAATAATAAAAACAATAATAATAACAATAATAATGATAAAAATAATAATAACCACAGACCATTAATAATAATAACAATAATAATAATAACAACAATAATAATGACAATAATCATAACAGTAATAATAACATCATTAATAATAATAATATCAACAACAACATCAATAACAATAGTAATAACAATAATAATAGCAATAATAATAACAACTGTCCATTAATAATTACAACAATAATAATAACAACAATAATAATAATAACAGTCCATAATAATAATAACAATAATAATAATGATTTTAATCACTATTATAGATCACTATTATGCATCGCAACTATACATCACTATTAAAGATCACTAGTATACATCACTATTATAAATCCCTATTAAACATTGTTATTACTGATCACTATTAAACATAACTATCATAGATAACTATTATACATCGCTATTATAGATCACTATTATACATCCCTATTAAACATCACTATAATAGATCACTATTGACCATCACTATTATACATCACTGTTAAACATCCCAGTTAAACATCGCTATTATACATTGACAAAGAATTAGGTCAGCTGAGCACAAAACCTTTCTGTGGTAATAAATCTCAGGAATGCAGTGCGGGATCAGCCATTCTGGACCCGTGTGGAGATCAGACTTGCCCTCTTTGTTTGATCAAGAGTGAAAATAAGGGGGAACCTGAGATATCTTCGTCTGAGAGACCATTTGCTTTTAAAGAGTCCATAATCCTTTTTTCATGTTTTATTCTTTCCCCGAGTTCTCGGAGTGCATGTTTTACACACACTTTAAAGGACCCATATCCTCTCTTCTTGTATTTTATTGTGCTGCCTGAGGTATGCTGATATAAATGTAGTTTTAAGTACCAAAAACAGATTTAACGAAAAGGGCCAGCCTGGGCCTCTACTTGCCACTGCGACCAGCAGGGGGAGATGTACAAATCGGGTGGATAAGTGCCGGCGGTGGTAGGGGCTGGGGTGGGATCCACACGCTAATATAATAGTTCCCGCTGCCATGAGTTGGATCCATTATTTCAGTCGACTCAGATTTAAAGCACCTCCCCATTACATTTAAATGACATTCCAACTTCTCTTTGTTTCTTAGAGTTCAGTTACGAGCCTTTCGGACTGATGTGTGTAAACAAGCTGTGATGTTGCTTCAGTCTGGACTGAAACAGCCTTGAACTTGGATGGATATACGTAAATGTGTTGGTTTTTGTGACACAGACACAATCAGTTCAAAACTAAAGCTGGACTCAATAGTTTTTTGCAATAAGGTCTTTAATAAAAGGGTTCTTTTAGACGGGTGTGATCAAGATACTTAACGTGTCAGGATCTAGGGGTGTTGATCTAAACTTGAGGTTCTGTGCCTCTTAATTGGTGCTTCAATCGACTCTAATGAAGTAAAGTGAGATCTCTGGCCTCCCCTCCCTCTGTACTGACAGGCTGAGGGGTGTTTAGAGGGTGCTAATATTCCGTGGTATCATGCTACTGTTTGTTTATGTTTGGGCCGTACAGGGCTGTTGAACTCTAAACAGTTTCGTTGTGACAAACGATTCCCTCACCGAGCCAAAACTCCCCGTCCAGCTGTCCAAAGCCTTTACTGTACTCCTGCCAGCCTCGGAAGAAGTTTGTTTTCCCATCCTTTCTCCTCTGGAAGACCTGGAACACACACAAATACGTACATACATACTCACAGAACGAACCTCTCCCACTGTAGCTATGGGATCAAATGTGTGGGTGTGGTCTTCTGTCAGTGATCCTAGTATCAGAATGACCTGGTGAATGTTTTTCGTTGTTTTTAGTCGTCTGTTTTAGTGAAATATCTCCATTATAATTGGGTTTGGAAGATTACAAGAAGAGTCAACTATCTTCCCTCCACAGCTCAAAATTCAGGGGTCGTTTTGGAAAAAGAAAAACTCACAACTATGCAGGTGTGACGCAGGAGCTGGATTTGGGAAACACACAGCCCTTTTCCACCAAGGTGGTTTGAGGGCCAATTTGGAGCCCATGCCAGCTCTTCCATTTTTTACAGTCAAAGAACTGGTTCTAGGCCAGAAAATACTGCTTCCAGAGTGGCACCAACACTTTGCTGGGCTACAGCCATGAACTTTGGGGGCCGGGGGTGGGATTATGCAGCAACCATGTTTGGCAAGATTCAGTGATGAAGAAGCACTCAATACCATGGACTCATTGCTTTTCCCTTTCTGTGGATGATGCCAGTGTGAATGTGGGAGACAGAAACTCCATAAAAACAAAGGTTTTGAAAGAGCACCCCTCCTTGTTCAGGTCGGGCTGCCCGTGCCACATAGTGCACAATAATGCATCTGCTGCTGGTGCAGCGTACACTGAGTTAAATACTGTAATTAGTCCCAGACAGAGTCAATCAAGTATTACACAAATGTACTCCAAGGGAAATATTTCTATTTACATAAAACATACTTACATGACAGACCTTTTTTTTTATTTTGATGCTCCCTGGGAACTGTGTTAATATCTGTCTTTAATAAACTCTGTAGATCACAGGTTTGATATTGAAGATATGTCTGTGGATGTGGGCTACTGGTTCAAGAGCAGCACCAAACGGAAAAACAAACTTGAGGGTAATTTAGCCATGTCATTTATGTTGTAATTTTAACTACGTTTATGAGTCTTACCGTGGCTTTGAATTGGGAGAGGTTATGCGTGGCCACAGAGCTTTCATGAAGGTAAAACATGGTTTTGCCATCCTTTATATGTAAATTTCGTAATTAAACGTACCCATTTAAAAATGTAAATCAGAACAAAATGTACCTAATATCAAGTATAATTCAGCTGTGGTTGCTAAAGAGGCCATTTTGGCCAAAATGGCCCATTTCAAAACCCAGCCTAAATATAAGGGGGTAATGGGGCTGTAAAATTGTATTTGAGCTTATCGATAAATCACGCCTCAGTAAAGTCAGCGATGTTTCCACCACTACAGACTGCTGGACAGCACACCAGCAGAGTTACTCGTATGACGCAGCAGAAACTGTGGAAGCTGAAAACAAGCTCTGGCTCATCTGACCCAATCAAACTTGGTGGAACTCAATATGCAAGTCTCTGGAAAGAAGATCTTCTAAGATAAGGGGAGGATGCTATCAGGAATTTCTGTGAAGAATTCAAAGTGAAATGGGAGTTTAAATTCTAAATTTCTTAAGTATGAAAAACAGTGCCTGAAGTTTCCTTTATTTCATTGTTTTTACACACTTATATCAAATTACAGAAAAAACATTTTCATTGTTGACCACACGTTCTACATCTACTCTTTCAGGAAACCTGCTAAAGATTTGTCTTATGTCACACAGGCTGAGTCCAGCTGAAATGACTTTCCTGACTGAGTTCTGCACTGTTATGAAGCCTGTGGTGAAGAATTTAAACACACTTCAGTCTGAGACCAACACACACATGGCTGATCTTCCACTGATCTTCCAGCTACAGGCAAAACTCAGCAGAATGGAGACTCAGCAGGATCCTCCAAGAGGGATCTGTCACTCATCAGGTCCACTTAGGGTCCAAAACCGCTTTGGTGGGCTGATGGAAGACCCTGAACTGAGCTGCCACAGTAAAGACTACCTGGACTGGAAGCAGGTCTGATTTCAGTTCAGTTCAGTTTCAGCTTTATTTGTCATATGCAAGTTAGCACAGGGGCAACATTGCAATGAAATGTGATTGACGAGAAGAAGACAAGTCCCTCAGCAATATAGTAAAAATAATATAACGCTAAAAAGTAATAAAACGTATTAAAAAATATTTTTAAAAAGTACTATATGACAATTTGCAAAAAAAAAATAAATAAAAGGGAGCAGCAGTAAAATTGACAATGATTTAAAGTGGCAGTTAAATAATAGTTGTGCACAGGTTTTTTGTTTTTTTTAAATTTATAATTAAATTAAGTGCAAAAGTGTAAAGTGTATTTGAGTCTGTTTTGTAAAGGACAGTTTGTGTGTGCATCCAGTGACATGTGGTGAGTGTGTTCAAGTGTTCTAGTTGAGATGACGAATGGCTTAAACTGTTTTTTAGTCTTGTAGTCTGAGAAGATACGCTCCTGTATCATCTGCCAAATGGTTAGAAGGAGAACAGAAGGAGAACAGCTCTCGATCGTGCCCCTGTAGAAATTTGAGGTGATGTTGGCGTTCATGCCAAACTTCCTCAGCCTCCTTAGGAAGTAGAGTCGCTCATTATTCATTATGTAGTGTCCAATTGGAATCAGTTGTTAATTATCAGTCCCAGATTTATCCACTTTTTATCTACTCTGCATATCGCCATGGATTAATTTGTGTCCTTCTGTACAGGTTGTAGTTATTTTATAATGTATTTTCTGCATTATGATCAATTATTTTTTCTACTGTAATCAGAGCTTATTGGTCTGAAACATGCTGTATGGATTGTTGTGTGTTTATCTCACCACAGGTCTGGAATATGTGAGGCTACACCTGGACCAGATGACAGAGACTGTGGCGGAGCAAGTGAGGCAACATTCACCAGATGAAGAAGATTCTTCTCCTCAGTGAGGTCCAGAAGGTCACATGGTACAGGGGGGCTGGGTGGGTACTATGTCTGTCTCACATGAGGTGGATCTGCTGAACTCATTTCCACACATTAAAAACGTTCAAACTGAACACTGTCCTGCCCGCCTGAGCGCCTGAGCGTCTCTTCAGCCGTTCTGGACTGCTGTTCACTGCAGAGCAAGGATGAACTCCATTAACTCTGAAAACCAACTGTTCCTGAAACTTAACAGGAGGTTTAGAGAGGAGTGATGCTTTAAAGATACACACACAAAACTGTAATGTAAAGATACAGTAGAGCAAGGCAATTTAAAAAAGTTTTATAGCAGCTGCCATGCAGTTCAGTTGACATGTTTATTCAACACAGAGAGAACACTTTTAACTTAAAACATTTGTAAGTTCCCTGGGAGACTTTGGTCATTTTTGGGTCACAGGTCAAAACACTTGTGACCCCGACCTGTTCTGAACAGTGTGACTGTTGCTGATTATGTCTGAAACAGAGAAGGTTGGTCTACAGAAGCCACAACTTGTGCCTCCTTCAATGGTTGTGTTGAAAATGACTTATGGCATGATCTGCACTAAAATCATACATTATTCCGTATTTCTTTAAATGCTTTAAATCTGTGCTTTGTTTTTTACTGTATCTTAAATTGTGATGGTGTTTCTTTAATTAAAAACAACTAGATTGAAATCCTTTTTGGTTTACTGGTTTAGGCACCTGTAATATCACATCTTTTCTTTGTTCATCTAGATGTTTCCCCTCGTGCTAAATATTATACCCCAAATATCGAACCATTGGCTCCCACAATTGCAATTTACTTTATGGCCCTGTTCAGCCAAGAAATGTAGAAGCTCAAGCGTGTCCTGCTTACAATTTTCAATTGTGTCTGAGGCAAGTAGTATGTCATCTACATACAATAATAGTTGACTCCTGCAATTAGGGCTCAATTTTGCCAGATTTGCTGACATTAATTGATAAAATATCGTAGGTGATTCACAATATCCCTGAGGGATTCTAGTATATGTGTATCTCTTTCCCTTGTACGTAAATGCGAACCACAACTGACTGTCCTCATGTACAGGTATAGAATAGAAGGCATTACTGATGTCCAGAACAGTAAAATATCTTCTGTCTGGCAATAAATCATTTAAAAGCGTATGCAGGTCTGGAACTACTGGAGCCCGGGGTACTACAGCTTTATTAATGGCTTGCTAGTCCTGTACCATTCTCCATCCCCCAAAGGGCTAGCCTTTTTTTACCAGGAACAGAGGAGTATTACAGGGTGAATCAGGACACTCTCTTATTACCCCCGTCTGTATTAAATCAGAAATTATTGGCTTAATGCTTGCTTCAGCTTCTGGTTTTAGAGGATACTGGCGCTGATGTGGTCTAAAGCTAGATTTTGCAGTTATTTGTACAGGTTCTACCCCTTTTATTATACCTACATCAGCTGGGCCTTTTGACCTCTTTTGATCTCTATTAATATTTCTGTTCTCTCCGCACAGAGCATAAACACGGATCAGAACTGATGCCGGTCCGACAGGTGTGCTCTTGGAGCTCCAGAACAAATTCCTTGTATAAGAAACATGAGGAGTCAAGGTGGAGACACATGAGGAGTCAGGGACAGAGACATGAGGAGTCAGGGTGGAGACACATGAAGAGTCAGGGTGGAGACCCATAAGACAGGATGGAGACACATGAGGAGTCAGGGTGGAGACACATGAAGAGACAGACACATGAGGAGTCAGAGTGTAGACACATGCGGAGTCAGGGACAGACACATGAGGAATCATGGACAGAGAAATATGAGGAGTTAAGTACAGAGAAACATGAGGGGTCAGGGACAGATACATATGAGAGGAGTCAGGGTGGAGGCACATGAGGAGTTAAGGACAGGGTCAAATGAGAAGTCAGGGACAGAAACACATGACTCAGAGACAGAGACACATGAGGAGTCACGGTGGAGACACATGAGGAGTCAAGGACAGAGACACATGAAGAGTCAGGGTGGAGACCCATGATGAGTCAGGGGTGAATACACATGAGGAATCAGGGACAGAGACACATGAGGAGTCAAGGACAGAGACATATGAGGAGTTAGGGTGGAGACACATGATGAGTCGGAGACAGAGACACATGAGGAGTCATGGATAGAGACAAATGAGCCAGGGACACAAGGAGTCAGGGTGGAGACAAATGTGGAGTCAGGGACAGAGACACATGAGAAGTCAGGATGGAGACACAAGAGGAGTCAGGCGTGGAGACAAATGAGGAATTAGGGACAGAGACACATGAGGAGTCAGGGTGGAGACACATGAAGAGTAAGGGATGGAGACACATGAAGAGTCAGGGACACATGACACACATGAGGTGTCAGAGTGGAGACACGTGAGGAGTCCGAGTGGATACACATGAGGAGTCTCGGACAGAGACACATGAAGAGAAAGAGACACATAAGTAGTGAAAGTCAAATTCTTCGAAGAAGAGTGCCCAGCGAGCCTGTCTGGGGTTCAGCTGACGGGACTGTTTGATGGTGATGAGATTCTGGTGGCCGGTCCAGACCGTGAATGGGTCACTGCCGCCCTGGAGCCAGTGACGCCACTCCTCTAGAGCCCACTTGATGGCCAACAACTCACGGTCCCCTACCCCGTACCGTTGTTGAGTGGGAGTAAACTTTCTAGAGAAGTAACAACAGGGGTGGTGTTTATGGTCTGGACCCCGCTGCGAGAGGACCGCTCCTACGCCCACATCGGAGGCATCCACCTCGACAACGAATGCCTTGTTGGTGTCTGGGTGCAGGAGAAGTGGAGCTGTAGTGAAGAGGTGACAGAGTCGATGAAAGGCCTCGATGGCAGGTTGAGTGAGGATGAAGGGACCAGAGGAGGGTTTGGTTTGTGCCGTCAGAGGTGCCGCAACTGAACTGTAGCCCCGGATAAATCGCCGATAGAAATTGGCGAACCCCAGAAAACGTTGCAGCTGTTTGAGCGACCTGGGTAGGGGCCAAGCACGCACAGCCTCCAGCTTCTGAGGATCCATGGCCACACCCGTAGCGGAGATGACAAAGCCCAGGAATGTGGTGGAGTGCTGGTGAAAAGCACACTTTTCCAACTTGCAGAACAGTTGGTGGGCCAGCAACCTCTTCAGGACAGTCCGGACGTGCTGGACATGCTCCTCCGGGGACTTGGAGTAAATCAAGATGTCGTCAATGTAGGCAAACACCCATTTGGCCGGTAGGGGTTATGAACGCTGTCTTCCACTCATCACCCTCCCTGATGCGAATTAAGTTATAGGCGCTCCGCAGGCCCAACTTCGTAAAGATGGTGGCACCAGAGAGGGAGTCCAGGGCGGTGTTGGTCAGCGGGAGTGGATGACGGTTCTTGATGGTTATGTTGTTAAGCCCCCGATAGTCGACACATGGGCGGAGTCCCCCGTCCTTCCAGCCGCGGGGGAGCTGGAAGGCCTGATGGTCCCGTGCTTGAGGCCCTCCACTATGTAGTCGTCCATCGCCCTTTGTTCCGGCACGGAGAGGGAGTAGAGGCGGCCGCGGGGAGGAGTGGAGCCTGGCTGGAGGTCAATGGCCAGGTCACAAGGCCGGTGAGGAGGGAGTTGGGTGGCTCGCTGTTTACTAAAGACCCCCGCCAGGTCTCTGTATTGGACCGGGACGGACTCCAGGTCGACGTCGGGGGCCTCGGACTCCCCTGAGAACGTCTCAACCGCGGCCTGGAGACAAAGCTCCTGACAGGTCGTACCCCATTGGAGAATGGTGCCACGGGTCCAGGAAATGAGTGGGTCGTGCTGCAGTAACCATGGGTGTCCCAGATTAATGGGGGGTGAGTCCAGGCGAGTAACGAGAAGGGAGATGGACTCGGTGTGGTCGTCGATGATGAGGGTGAGAGGTTCAGTGCAGTGAGTAATGGGTCCAGTGATGAGGGGTCGACCGTCAATGGCTGTGATTTGACACGGTTGAGATAACACCGTCATATTAATTCCCAGTTGAGCAGCAAAAGCCTGATCGATAAAGCTACCGGCCGCCCTCGAGTCCATGAAGGCCGTAGCAACGATCCGTTGGTGGCTCAACTGGAGATTAACCTTGAGGGTGAGACGGGAAACGGACGGGAGATTGGAGACGGCAATCGGCGGACCAGGTGAGAGCCCCCCCCATTCACCTGGTCTGTCCGTTTCCCGGACGGAGAGGGCAGATGGCTCGATGGTGGTCGGGGGAGGCGCAATAGGCACAGAGGCCTTCGCGATAACGACGTTCTCTCTCCGTCGCCGCAAGGGAGGTGCGCCCTATCTGCATGGGTTCCCCGGCTCCCGAGTGGGCCTCCGGAGAGGAGACTGGTGGTGCCGATCTGGTATATCCGGATGCAGAGGCGAGGTGGTCAGCGCTACGAGCCCGTGGGTTGGAGCTGGGGAGAAGGGCGAGCCTCTTGTCCACCCGCAGGCTATGGTCGATGAGCCCCTCCAGGCTGGGTGGCTGTTCGCGGAGGGCGAGCCCGGCTTTCATCCATGGAGAGAGACCCTCGTAATACGCCGTGCGCAACGCCGCGTCACTCCAGGTGGTCTGAACCGCCAGCGTGCGGAATTCGGCCGTATAACGGCTGGTCGAGCGATCCCCCTGACGAAGATTGTACAGCCTGGAATCTACCACCAACTCGCTCTCCGGGTGGTGGAACGCGGCCCTGAGTTCTCTGGTGAAGGACTCGTACGAGAATGCGATGGGGCTGTTCGCTTTCAGGACCGCGGTAGCCCACTCAGCTGCCTGCCCGGTGAGTAAGGATGATAGTAAGGCGATCCGGCTTCTATCGGTGGGGTAGCGTCTGGTCTGGAACTCGAACAACAGAGAGAGATTGGTTAGAAAAATGTCACATGTTTTACTCTTCCCATCCCACTTGTTCCGGGAGAGCGATCTTAGGGGTTGAGTCAGGAGTAGGTGGAAGGGCGGGGGGAGGAGTTGGATCCGCCGGCTGGGAAGGCTGTTCCGAATCGCGGTCTCGCACCACCTGCCGCAGGGTGGCGATCTCCGCGCGGAGAGTCACCACTTCCTGCCTTAGGCTGACGAGCTCCACAGATTGCTTGTTTACAACCTCCCACAGCCGAGCGATATCCGCTGGGCCTACAGTGGACACAGACATTCTGTAACGGAGATGAATGCGGTCGAGTGTAGACGCCCAGGTGTAGCGTGAGGGAAGGGCCCAATCGCGGATACAAACAAGAGAGCTGGTAACTCACGCGGTTGTTATAAGAACGCTCCAGAGGAGTGAGAGTTCCCACCAAAGGAACCCGCGTTCTTACACGTACACAGAAGAAGGCAATAAGGCTGGGTTGGAAACCCGAGTACTTACGGTACCGTTGAGGGAGAAGTCGACACGGGCTGAGCATGGAACTCAATGTCTGTGTACAGACGTACCTTTGCTTCCTGCTTATATACCTCCTGCGTGGCGTCACTTCCGGTCCCGATTGACGTCACGTGGTCTGGTACGTGTGACAATAAGACTGCCCTGAAAGGGAATTCCACTTGTTTTTCATCCTTTCTGCACCATTTTAATAACTGAAATGTACATGCGGTCATTTGAAATGGGTTTGGGATGTTCATTGTAGGTTTAGTGGTGAATTGAAAGAGGGTCCTGGTGTCTACAACAAATATAATCATTTAATTTACCGTCCAGAACCACCAGTGAATCTACACCTCATGAATTCATGTAGATATTCCCAAAACTACAACGACACAATGTCTTAGGCAATGTATTCGTAAACATTACATTTTAAATTTCACCCCAAACCTTGTGAAAAGACTGATATTTTAAATGTTTATGTGGAAATCCAGGCATAAAAATGTGCAGTAGTATTATCTTCAATATCACTGTAAAGAGGTGCCGCAACTGAACTGAAGCCCCGGATAAATTTCAGGCCCTCACTGGAAAACATGCATTAAACCAGTTTAAAAACATGTCTGATCAAGTGATCATGACAAGTTATATATCATTATAAAGCTTAGCTTCTGTACTTTTAGAGGATGTGTCACTTCTGTGTTTATCACAAAGGACTGGCAAGTAATCCTCCAAAATATTTTTCTATTTATTGGCCACTTATTGTGCGAGAAGCAGGGAGTTTCAGGACATATCCCACGTGCTCGGCTTCTCAACGCCTGTCAACAGTATAACTTGAGTACATATGAAGATTTAATATTCACTTCTGATCAAGCAATAATGAAATGTAATATGTCATTTTGAAGACTGGATTCTGTGCTTTGATAATACATTTAATTCATGTGTACCCGACATAGAAGCACTATTTTCGGGTTCCTCAACAGGGTTTAAGGCCCTGGTTCTTCCCATGCCACACACCTGAGTTGCCCTGGTTCTTCCCAAGCCACCCACCTGAGTTTACACGTAGTCATTTTCATGGATCTTTTAATACAAGGGGGCTATTTGGAAAGCTGTACCCGACATAGAAGCACTATTTTCGGGTTCCTCAACAGGGTTTAAGGCCCTGGTTCTTTCTAAGCCACCCACCTGAGTTTACACGTAGTCATTTTCATGGATCTTTTAATACAAGGGGGCTATTTGGAAAGCTGTACCCGACATAGAAGCACTATTTTCGGGTTCCTCAACAGGGTTTAAGGCCCTGGTTCTT
>JBBPDG010201081.1:0-11350 GCA_037974525.1 Micralestes humilis
TAGTATGCATTATGTACCATAGTATGTGCTATACCATTATGTAATATGTACTATACCATCATGTAATATATACCATAATATGTGCTAAACCATAAGCGCACCTGCAGAAGATAGTTTAGTTTAGAATACTAGCTTTGGGAGTTAGTGGTGGGAGTTAAAATCTCTCTTTTCTGGGCGCTAGGGAGGGGTTTAACCTCCGATCTTCGGATTACAAGACCGATGCTTTGAAATTAAGCTACTAGTGCGGGACTAGCTAAGTGATTTGTTTTCTAATCAGCCGGCTAGGGGATTTAAGATGAGGAAGACTGCGAAATAGAGGACGGAGGCTACTTGTCCGATAATGACGAAGGGGTGTTCTACTGGTATCCCTCCGATTCATGTTAGGATTAAGACATCTGCAACTAGGGTTCAAAAAAGCAGTTGGGAGAGGGGTCGGAATGTTAAGGCTCGTTGTTTAGATGTCTGGAGTAAGGGAGAAAGTATGAGGATGAGAATAGAAAAGAGGAGGGCGAGGACTCCTCCTAGTTTGTTTGGAATGGAGCGTAGGATGGCGTAAGCAAATAAGAAGTATCATTCAGGCTTGATGTGGGGAGGTGTGACGAGGGGGTTAGCGGGGGTGAAGTTTTCTGGGTCTCCTAGGAGGTTGGGTGCAAATAGGGCTAGTGCCGTTAGGGCTGTCAGGAGAAGAACAAAGCCAAGAAGGTCTTTGTAAGAGAAATAAGGGTGGAATGGGATTTTGTCTGCGTCGGAGTTGATTCCGATTGGGTTGTTAGAGCCTGTTTCGTGGAGGAAGAGGGCGTGTAGGAGGGTGGCTGCTACAATTGTAAAAGGGAGTAGGAAGTGGAAAGCAAAGAATCGGGTGAGGGTCGCGTTGTCTACAGAAAAGCCTCCTCAGATTCATTGAACTAGGGCATCTCCTACATAGGGGACAGCTGATAGAAGGTTGGTAATGACAGTAGCGCCTCAGAAGGATATTTGGCCTCATGGGAGGACGTAGCCGACGAAGGCAGTTATTATTACTAGGAGAAGAAGTACTACGCCGATGTTTCATGTTTCTTTGTAGAGGTACGAACCGTAGTAGAGGCCCCGGCCAATATGAAGGTAAATGCAGATAAAGAAAAATGAGGCGCCGTTGGCATGGAGGTTTCGGATGACTCAGCCGTAGTTGACGTCTCGACAGATGTGGGCAACGGAAGAGAAGGCGGTTGAGATGTCCGAGGTGTAGTGTATGGCCAGAAATAGGCCTGTAATAATTTGAAGAATTAGACAAAGGAGAAGTAAAGACCCAAAGTTTCATCAAGCTGAAATATTTGAGGGGGCTGGGAGGTCGATTAATGCGTCGTTTGCAATTTTTAGGAGGGGGTGGGTTTTTCGTAGGCTGGCCATTGAGGGTGTTCTCGTAGTTGAATAACAACGGTGGTTTTTCAAGTCATTAGTCTCGGTTAAAATCCGGGTGGGAACCATGGATCATATTTTTTCTTTGTTTTTATTCGGTTTAGTGGTGGGGTTGGTAGCGGTGGCTTCTAATCCTGCGCCTTATTTTGCTGCTTTGGGTTTGGTTGTGGCGGCAGGAGTGGGTTGTGGGGCCTTGATTGGGAGCGGGGGTTCTTTTTTATCTTTAATTTTGTTTTTAATTTATTTGGGGGGAATGTTAGTGGTGTTTGCTTATTCGGCGGCGTTAGCTGCTGAGCCTTTTCCTGAGAGTTGAGGGGATCGTTCAGTTATTGGGTATGTGCTGATATACTTGTTAGTGGTGGGGGCGGTTGCAAGTTATTTTTGAGGGGGGTGATATGGGGGTTCTTGGTTTATTGCCGATAGTAAGGAGTTCTTTATGATTCGAGCAGATGTAGGAGGGGTTGCTTTAATATATTCTTTTGGTGGGGGGATATTAATTGTGTGTGGATGGATTTTGTTGCTAACTCTTTTTGTTGTCTTGGAGTTAACTCGAGGGTTGAGTCGTGGGGCTCTTCGGGCTGTTTAGGCAATTATGAGTAAAATAGCTAGGATTGTTGATAGCAGGAAGATGGCTAGGTAGGTTTTAATTATTCCTCGTTGGGCGTTATTGGTGAGTATTGCAATTTTGATTTGTGCGGTTGAGAGTCCTTTTGGTCCTGTTGTTTCGAATCATGTTTGATCTACAAGTTGTGTGGCGATCGATTGGCCGAGGAAGAGGCTGGTTTTAGGTATTAGGCGATGGATAGTTGTTGGGAAAAATCCTAGCATGTTAGAGAAGTGGTGGAGGGGGAGGTTAGGGGTTGTTTTGAATTGTTTAGATGTGAGAGAGGCCAGTTCTATAGCGATTAGAAGGCCTGTGATGGTAACAATCAGGGCGGCGAGTTTTAGGGAGGGGGGCATTGTTATGATGGGTGTTTTGGATGGAAGAAAGTTGGAGGTAATTAGAAGGCCCGCAATAATACTTCCTCAGGCTAGGCGTTTGATTGGGTTGAGGGCGGCGGGGTCGTTTTCGTTGATTGGGGCTAAGGGCAGGAATCGTGGGGTTCCTATGGTGACGAAGAATACTACTCGAAAGCTGTAAATGGCGGTGAAGGAGGTGGCGACGAGGGTGAGGCAAAGGGCTCAGGCATTGATGTGCGAGGTGTTTAAGGCTTCGATAATAGCGTCTTTGGAGAAGAAGCCTGCAAGGAAGGGGGTACCGGTAAGGGCCAGGCTTCCGATAGTCAGGCAGGAGGAGGTGGTGGGCATAAGTTTGTGGAGTCCCCCTATTTTTCGGATGTCTTGTTCATCATTTAGGCTGTGAATGATAGAGCCTGAGCAGAGGAAGAGCATGGCTTTAAAGAAAGCGTGAGTACAGATGTGTAGGAAAGCTAGTTGGGGTTGATTTAAACCAATTGTGACCATTATGAGTCCTAGTTGGCTTGATGTTGAGAAGGCTACGATTTTTTTGATATCATTTTGTGTTAGGGCACATGTGGCTGTGAAGAGGGTTGTTAAGGCGCCCAGGCAGAGGCATGTGGTTAAGGCTGTTTGGTTATTTTCCATGAGGGGGTGCAGGCGAATTAGTAGAAAAATGCCAGCGACAACCATTGTGCTTGAGTGAAGTAGGGCGGAGACTGGGGTTGGGCCTTCTATGGCTGCTGGCAGTCAGGGGTGGAGGCCGAATTGGGCAGATTTACCGGTTGCTGCAAGAATTAGGCCTAGGAGGGGAAGGGTCATGTCAAATTCTTTTGAGATTAAAAAAATTTGTTGGATTTCCCATGAGTTTAGGTTTGTGGCGATTCATGTCATGCTTAAAATTAGTCCGATGTCCCCAACTCGGTTGTAGATGACTGCTTGTAGTGCCGCTGTGTTAGCGTCAGCGCGGGCATATCATCACCCAATGAGAAGGAAGGATATAATGCCAACGCCTTCTCAGCCGATGAAGAGTTGGAATAGGTTGTTGGCGGAGACTAAAATTAGTATGGCTACTAGGAAGAGGAGGAGGTATTTGAAGAATCGATTTATGTGTGGGTCGGAGTGTATGTATCATGAGGCAAATTCTAGGATGGACCATGTAACGAATAGGGCGATGGGGATAAAAATTAGAGAGTAGTGGTCGAATTTAAAACTAATGTTGATGTCAAAGTTTATTACATTTATTCAATGTCAGTTAGTGACGATGCTTTCTACTCCTTGGTCAAGGAAGATTACTAAGGGGAACACGCTAATGAAGAATGCGGAACTGACTGCTGTTTTGGCATGAGTAAGAGCCCAGTTTGGGCTTTGGGGGGTGGGGAAGAGAGTGGTTGCTAAGGGGATAAGTAGGGTGGTTAGGGTAAGTAGGAGGGCAGATGAGAGGAATAGAGGGGTGTTCATAGCTGCTACTTGGATTTGCACCAAGAGTTTTTGGTTCCTAAGACCAATGGATGAGCTGTTATCCTTTAGAAGCTTGAGGGAGCCATGGAGTTTAACCATGGGGGGTAAGAATTAGCAGTTCTTATTGCTGCGGTGCCTCTCTCGGTGGGTAAGGGGACTTTAACCTCTATCTTTAGAACCACAATCTAGTGTTTTTCTTAAACTATACCTACAGTAGCACCATCCTCATATTAGTTCTGGTTTTGTAATAAGGAGGATTACGGGGATCAGGTGGAGGGCCATGAGTAGGTGTTCTCGGGTGTGAAATGGTTGGAGGTTAATGATGTGGGTGGGTGTTGGGCCTCGCTGGGTTATTAAAAAAAGGTAAAGTGAGTAAGCGGCTGTAATTAGGGTGCCTGTGCCGGTTAAAGCAAGGGTTCATGGGGATCAATTAAATATTGCTGTGATGATTAGAAGTTCTCCTATCAGGTTGGGGAGAGGGGGGAGTGCTAGGTTTGCCAGGTTGGCTAGGAACCATCATGTGGCGGTTAGGGGGAAGATTATTTGTAAGCCTCGAGCGAGGATTATTGTGCGACTGTGTGTTCGCTCATATGTTGTGTTGGCCAGGCAGAATAGGGCTGAGGACACGAGGCCGTGTGCGATTATAAGGATGATGGCGCCGGTAAATCCTCAGGGGGTTTGGATTAGAATTCCCCCTGCTACTAGGCCTATGTGACTAACAGAGGAGTAGGCGATCAGGGATTTTAGGTCTGTTTGGCGAAGGCAAATAGAGCCTGTTATAATAATTCCTCAGAGGGCTAGGATAATAAAGGGGTATGCTATGTCTTTGGTTAGGGGGTCGAGGATAACTATCATTCGTATTATGCCATAGCCGCCTAATTTTAGGAGGATGGCTGCCAGAACCATGGAGCCGGCGATGGGGGCTTCGACGTGGGCTTTGGGGAGTCAGAGGTGGACTCCGTATAGGGGCATCTTAACGAGGAAAGCAATGAGGCAGCCTGCCCATCAGATCTTGTCTCCTCATGTCTGGAGGGATATGAGGGGGGTGTGGGGGAGGATTAATATGGAGAGTGTCCCTGTGTTTTGTTGGAGGAGAAGGAGAGCTACTAAGAGAGGGAGAGAGCCGGCTAGGGTATAAAATAAAAAGTATGTTCCTGCGTTGAGGCGTTCGGTTTGGTTGCCTCAGCGGGTGATGATAATTAATGTTGGAATTAGGGTTGCTTCGAATATAATATAAAATATAATGATTTCTGTTGCCCCGAAAGCTATAATTAGGAAGGTTTGCAGGGAGGCGAGGAGAGAAATATATATTCGTTGGCGGTTGATGGGTTCGGGGTTGATGTGATTTTGGCTTGCAAGAATTATGAGGGTCAAAAGTCAGCACGTTAATACTAGGAGAGGGGTGGAAAGGGGGTCTGTTCCTATGTACCAGTTGGAGGTTGCTCAGCTTGTTTCTGAATCCCACTTAAGTCACGTGAGGCTGAGGAGAGCAATGAAGAGGGCTTGTGCTGTTGTTGTTGTTCATAGTCATTTAGGGGAGGTGATTCAGATTGTTGGAAAAAGCATAATTGTTGGGATTAAGATTTTTAGCATTGTAGGAGGTTAAGGTTTTGGAGGCGGCTAGTACCGTGGGTGCGGGTAGTAGCAACAAGTAAGGCGAGGCCTGCACTGGCTTCGCAGGCAGAAAATGCTAAAAGGAGCATGGGGGCGGTGGAGAAGGTTGTTGTTTCAAATTGTAGGGTTCATAAGGCTAGTGCAATGAATAGGGACAGTATTATGCCTTCTAAGCATAAAAGGGCTGAAAGTAGGTGGGTGCGGTGGAAGGCTAGGCCTGTTAGTCCCAGTAGAAAGGCTGATGAAAAACTGAAATGTACTGGTGTCATAAGAGGGGTGTGGATTTGGACCACAATTGTCTGAGCCGAAATCAGAGGTCTTACTTTGGACTAACCCTCTATTCTGCTCATTCGAGTCCTCCTTGAAGTCATTCGTAGATTAGTCCCAGGGTTAGGAGGATTAGGATTATGGCGGCTCAGAAGAGGGTTTGAGTTGGATCAGGGAGTTGATTTCCTCATGGGAGGGGGAGGAGGAGGGCAATCTCTAGGTCAAATAGTAGGAATAGAATGGCGACCAGGAAGAATCGGAGGGAGAAAGGGAGACGTGCTGAACCTAGAGGGTCAAACCCACATTCGTAGGGGGAGAGTTTCTCTGCGTCGGGGTTTATTTGAGGGAGCCAGAAGGATACTAGGACAAGGAGGAGGGAGAGGGCTGTGGAGATGGTTAGAATGGTGGTGAGTAAATTCATTATCTCTCCTTGGATTTTAACCAAGACTAAATGATTGGAAGTCACTTGTACTAATTTTAAATACTAGAAAGATTATGAGCCTCATCAGTAGATAGAGACGTAGAGGAACAGTCAAACGACGTCTACGAAGTGTCAGTATCAGGCGGCCGCTTCAAAGCCAAAGTGGTGTTGAGATGTGAAATGGTATTGGATTTGACGGAGGAGGCAGACAGCTAAGAAAGTGGAGCCGATGATGACGTGTAGGCCATGGAAGCCCGTGGCAACGAAGAATGTTGAGCCGTAGACACCATCAGCGATTGTGAAGGGAGCTTCGTAGTACTCTATCGCTTGAAGTCCTGTAAAGTAGAACCCTAAGAGAATTGTTAGCGTTAGGGCCTGGATGGCTTGTTTTCGTTCTCCCTCCATGAGGCTATGGTGGGCTCAAGTTACGGTGACGCCTGAAGCTAAGAGTACGGCTGTATTTAGGAGAGGCACTTCAAATGGGTCAAGTGTTGTGATTCCTGTAGGGGGTCAGCACCCTCCTAGTTCGGGGGTGGGTGCAAGGCTTGAGTGGTAAAAGGCCCAGAAGAACCCTAGGAAGAAGAATACTTCGGATGTAATAAATAAGATTATGCCGTAACGGAGGCCTTTTTGGACGGGGGGTGTATGATGTCCAAGGAAGGTGGCTTCTCGTACAATGTCTCGTCATCACTGATATATTGTGAGCAAGAGGAGGACGAGGCCTAGTGTTATTAGGGTTGTGGAATGGAAGTGAAATCATATTGCTAAGCCAGATGTTATAAGGAGAGCAGCTACTGCACCGGTAAGGGGCCAGGGACTTGGGTCAACCATGTGATATGCGTGTGTTTGGAGGGCCATTAGACGTTTTCTTGTAGGTAAAGGCTGATTAGTAAAACAAATACGTAGGCTTGAATTATGGCAACTGCAACTTCTAGAAGTGTGAGGAGGAACAAGACAGCGGCAGTTAAGGCAGCTACTGTGGTCATTGTGGATATGAGTGTTGCTACTGCAGTGGCAATGAGCTGGATGAGTAAATGGCCTGCTGTGAGGTTGGCAGTTAATCGGACGCCCAGTGCAAGTGGTCGGATAAATAAGCTGATTGTTTCGATAATAATAAGAACAGGGATTAGAGGGCCTGGGGTGCCTTCCGGTAGGAGGTGCCCTAGAGCTGCAGTGGGCTGGTTTCGTATTCCAATAATTACAGTTGCTAGTCAAAAGGGAACTGCTAGGCCTATATTTAGGGAGAGTTGGGTTGTTGGGGTAAAGGTGTAGGGTAGTAGGCCTAGAAGGTTAATGGAAAGAAGGAAGATTATCAGAGAGGTAAGGATTAATGCTCATTTGTGGCCTCCCGGGTTTAATGGAAGGAGAACTTGTTGGGTGAATCGATTGATAAATCAGCTTTGTAGTGTAATTAGTCGGTTGTTAATTCACCGGTTTGTTGGGGTTGGGTACATAATTCAGGGGAAGGTGGTGGCGATTACGATTAAGGGGATACCTAGGAATGTGGGGCTCATAAATTGGTCAAATAAGTTTAGTGCCATGGTCAGTTTCAAGCGTCGGTTTTGGGTTTTTCGGTGTGTAGCGTGGTTGGGTCATTAGTAAATGTGTGTTTAAGAACCTTTGGTGGAAGGATGGTGAGAAAAACAATTCAAGTAAAAATTAGGATCAAAAATCAGGGGGCAGGGTTTAGTTGGGGCATGTCACTAGGGGTGGTTGGGAGGCACCAATGATTAGCTTAAAAGGCTAACGCTTTACCCTGTTTAGCTTCCTAGTGAGGCGTCTTCTAGCATTAAAGAGGATCAGTTTTCGAAGTGTTCTAAAGGGACGGCTTCCACTACAATTGGCATAAAGCTGTGGTTGGCGCCGCAGATTTCGGAGCATTGTCCATAAAACACTCCTGGGCGTGAGGCGATGAAGGCTGTTTGATTGAGGCGTCCTGGGACGGCGTCTATTTTTACTCCTAAGGCAGGAACTGCTCAGGAGTGAAGGACATCTTCGGCAGTGACGAGGACTCGAACGGGGGATTCTATTGGGACAACTATTCGATGGTCTGTTTCAAGAAGTCGGAATTGACCTGGGGCTAGGTCTTGGGTCGGGACTATATAGGAGTCAAATCCTAGGTCTTGGTAGTCCGTGTATTCGTAACTTCAATATCATTGATGGCCGATTGCTTTGACGGTTAAGTGGGGGTCATTGATTTCGTCCATTAGGTAGAGGATTCGGAGAGAAGGGAGGGCGATGAGAATAAGGATGACTGCAGGTAGAATAGTTCAAACAATTTCGATTTCTTGGGAGTCTAGGATATATTTGTTGGTTAGTTTGGTGGAGACCATGGCAATAATGATGTATAGAACTAGTGTGCTAATTAAGAAAACGATCATTAATGCGTGGTCGTGGAAGTGGAGGAGTTCTTCTATAACAGGTGAGGCCGCGTCTTGGAATCCTAATTGTGAGGGATGTGCCATAAAGCCATGGGGCTTAAGGTACGCAGGGGTTTAACCTGCAATTTTGCCCTGACAAAGCAATGTAATATCATTTTACTAGTATCTTAATGAAGAAAGTGGCAGAGCGGTTATGCAGCTGGCTTGAAACTAGCTTATGGGGGTTCGATTCCTTCCTTTCTCGTAGGATTGTACGAGTACAAATGCCGGTCGTTCAAATGTGTGGTAAGGGGGAGGGCAGCCGTGCAGTCATTCTACGTTCGTTGAGGTAAGTTCGACGGATAAAACTTCTCGTTTGGCGGCGAAGGCTTCTCATAAAATAAAGAGGAACATGATTACAGCAATAAGTGAAATTAAGGATCCGATTGATGAGATAGTATTTCATAGTGTGTATGCGTCAGGGTAGTCAGAGTATCGTCGTGGTATTCCTGCTAGCCCTAGGAAGTGTTGTGGGAAGAAGGTGAGGTTGACTCCAACAAATATTACACCAAAGTGAATTTTTGTTCATGTGCTGTGCAGGGTATACCCGGTAAATAAGGGGAATCAGTGGACGAAGGCTCCTATGATTGCAAAAACGGCTCCCATTGATAAGACGTAGTGGAAGTGTGCTACTACGTAGTAGGTGTCGTGGAGCATAATGTCGAGGGAGGAATTAGCTAGGACGATTCCTGTTAGGCCTCCCACTGTAAAGAGGAAGATGAAGCCTAGGGCTCAGAGCATAGGGGTTTCCCATTTGATTGAGCCTCCATGAAGGGTGGCTAACCAGCTAAATACTTTGACTCCGGTTGGGATCGCGATGATTATAGTTGCAGATGTAAAGTATGCTCGAGTATCAACGTCTATTCCCACTGTAAACATGTGGTGGGCTCAAACGATGAAGCCTAAGAGGCCGATTGCTATTATAGCTCAGACTATTCCTATGTAGCCGAAGGGTTCCTTTTTTCCTGAATAATAGGCTACAATATGGGAGATTATTCCAAAGCCTGGGAGAATCAGAATATAGACTTCAGGGTGGCCGAAGAATCAAAATAAGTGCTGGTAAAGGATTGGGTCCCCTCCTCCAGCGGGGTCGAAGAAAGTAGTATTTAAGTTTCGGTCTGTGAGGAGCATTGTAATGCCGGCAGCTAGTACGGGGAGGGAGAGTAGTAGGAGGACGGCTGTGATCAGTACTGCTCAAACAAAGAGAGGCGTCTGGTATTGGGTTAGGGCTGGGGGTTTTATGTTGATGATAGTTGTAATAAAGTTAATAGCACCAAGAATAGAAGAGACCCCTGCAAGGTGAAGTGAAAAGATGGTTAGGTCAACGGAAGCCCCTGCGTGTGCTAAGTTGCCAGCTAGGGGTGGGTAGACGGTTCAGCCTGTCCCTGCTCCGGCTTCGATGCCTGAGGAGGCTAGAAGGAGGAGGAAAGAGGGGGGAAGGAGTCAGAAACTTATGTTATTTATTCGGGGGAACGCCATGTCGGGGGCTCCGATCATTAAGGGGACTAGTCAATTTCCGAAACCTCCAATCATAATAGGCATGACCATGAAGAAAATTATTACGAAAGCGTGTGCAGTAACGATAACATTATAAATCTGGTCGTCACCCAGGAGGGATCCTGGCTGGCTAAGCTCTGCTCGGATTAGGAGGCTGAGGGCGGTGCCAACTATTCCGGCTCATGCACCGAATACTAGATAAAGGGTGCCAATGTCTTTGTGGTTGGTAGAGAAGAATCAACGTGTGATTGCCACAGGTAGGATGGCCGAGGGTTTAGGCGGTGGATTGTAGCTCCACAAACAGAGGTTCAAGTCCTTTTCTTACCAGAACGGCTCCGTGGTGTATAGCACACTAGATTGCAAGTCTAGAAGTGTAGGATAGGTGCCTGCCGGGGCTTTCCCCGCCTTACTCCGGCCTGGCGGGGAAAGTAGATGGATGCTCGCTGGTTTGGGCGCTTAGCTGTTAACTAAGAGCTTGTAGGATCGAGGCCTTCCCATCTAGAAAGGCTTTAGCTTAATTAAAGTGTCTGGGTTGCATTCAGAAGATGTGGGATAAAGTCCTGCAGGTCTTATTCAGAGGCTAGGAGATTTTCACTCCTACTTAGAGCTTTGAAGGCTCTCGGTCTATGTTATCCTAAGCTTCTAAAAAAATAATGCTGTTACAGCAGGGGTAAGGGGGAGGAGTAAGAGTGTTATGGTTGTGGTGGTTGCTAGGGGGAGGGTTGTTTGGGGGTTGTGGAGGCGTCAGGGGGCTGTGGAATTGTTTGTGCTGGGGGCAATTGTGAGAGCTATTGAGTAGCATAGACGGAGGTAAAAGTATAGGCTAAGAAGTGCGCTTAGTGCAATTAGGGTGGCTGTTAGGGGGAGTTCTTGTTTTGTTAGTTCTTGCAGAATTAATCATTTTGGTATGAAACCGGTGAGAGGCGGGAGGCCTCCTAGTGATAGGAGTATAAGAGCGGAGGTTGCTGTGATGATAGGGGCTTTAGATCAGGAGAGGGCCAGTGTGTTGATTTTTGTTGTTATTAAAGTTGAACAATAACTGCAACGATTGTTAAGAACTGAGGGTAGTGTGTATTATTGATACCCAGTGTTATTTCTATGCCTGGATGGAGATTACAGTGATAATCATAGCGGGGAGAGAGGCAAGTGTGTCCCACAGGCCTGACGGGTAGTCACTGCACTTGGGTTTTCCAAAAAGGCTTACAGGTAGAGATGCTTTGCTGACATAGGCCCTATATCAACAGATTAAGATGAGAAACAGCACTGTTAGGGAGCCTCAAGAGCCTCTGCCTTAGGACATCTACAGCCTAAGCAAGGG
>JBBPDG010210016.1:0-11206 GCA_037974525.1 Micralestes humilis
GGGCGTAGATAGATTATAAATATTATAAATGTTCAATGTTGTGGTTCATAAATGTTACTTACTCGTTGTTGTTGAATATCCACTGAAGTGAACTGGCTGTCGGCGACGTTAACGCGCCCAGCATATATATATATATATATTAGTGGTTAGCATTAGCAGCGTACAAAGACTCGTACATAAAAGAACAAGAGAGCTCTGAGATGATGTTCAGTTAAGTCAAGGACAAGGTAGGAAATATTGGTTAATTTGTGTGTGTGTGTGTGTGTGTGTGTGTGTGTGTATGTGTGTGTGGGAGAGAGAGAGAGAGAGAGAGATTATTTTTAATGTCAGGAACAAAATGTTTCATTTGGTATATGTTACAGAGTGCCTGATTTCAAAAAGGTTCACCAAGGACAATGTTTATTTATTTATTTATTTTTAAAATAATTTATTTATTTTTAAAAAACGTTTAAATTTTAAACGTAGTACAAATTACATTTGTATGAAATTCCTTGGTAAAGAAAGGGGCGGGGTTTAACACTGAATGTAATACATGGTTTCTCATTGGCTGTTAAAATGTCAACTCCGCCCATACGTTTCACACCAGAAAACTGTTCAAAAAGCGAACATTCTCTCACCTCACTCTGACAAAGTATCAGAAGAATCTACACTTTCCTGTTCACGGGGAAAACATCTCAGAATGGACGCCAGGCTGAGTAAGTTATTATGTCTATTTAACATCAAAAGGGTTGTATACCATATTTTAGTATTTATTTTTTCTCATGTTTACGTTTTCGTTGAATAGGAAAATAATTATTTCACAGGTGACACATTTGCTACATTCTATGGATTGGAAGGGCGCGATATTTTGGGTGAGTGATTTAATTGGTGAACATCTATACCAAAAATCTCAAATATTATTTAGATTGTGTTAACTAATGATATGTCGATATGTACCAACAGCCGAAATCTGTACAAACACGCTGCCACAGACACCTCAGACCAGCCTTAAACGTAAAAATACCGAAATCACCGGGGCGTCCAACGCGCCAAAACGATCTAAGCTTTCAAGGTCTAAGCAGAAACAGCATGTAAAAGGTTTGTATATAGGTTAATTATAACAGTGTGTCAAACATTGTCTTTGGAAACTGATAAATCATCTGTTATATTCCGTAGCTGCTGATAAAGTAAACACACCGAACGTGTGCGAGTTTGAAGCTGACCTGCATGCGATTCTTGGTACGTATAACACGTATATTACATTATTTAATTCTATCGTATTTACACACGTGTCTAATATATGTGAAAATTGTTGTTTTAGAGAATGTGAAAAAACTTTCAAATACCGGGGATGGTGAACAACCGCACTGTCCCCCGACAAATGTAGTGAACGCAACTTTGGGGTCTAATGAAATAGGAAATAAAGGTTTTTAAACACCGTATCATTGTGCAGCGGTAGGTAATCATACGTAAATGCATTATCATCCTTGTTATTTAGATGCTCAAGGATCATACACAGCTTCTGCAAGGGAACAACCGAGCTACGTACAAGAAGAACACACTTCTCTGGACTGTGCCCCCGTGTTCATCCCCTATTTTGGTCAGGACAGTTTGGAAATTTGGAACATTGCTTCAGGTGATCAGAACCCCCTGGTTCGTACTTCTTCGAGTGAAACAACCGACGCCGGGCCACACTCATCACGTGACCCATGGATTGACAACTTTGCTGGTGCTCAAAACCCGAAACCGGACAATACAATCGACCTACAAGGTGATGCCATTCGACTAAACGGTATTTCTGATTGTGCTTTGTCTACGGATGTTGCTACTCATGAATGTTTAAAGGTTGAACAAGCGTTTATAGATGGTCTAACAAACGAAATAGATGTGCTAAAGGTCCAACTAGAAACGATAAAGGGGGTTGTTGAAACATTTAATATTAGACATCAGGAGACGGACAGAAAAATTGTAAATGTGTCCGATGTCGTCACCAAATTCACTACAGGGTTTGCTAGTATCGACTGGCGTGGTTTGACTAATATGGCAGTAAGCATAAAACAAATGAATACTAAACGTAGTTAACAGTCGCATGAATTTTTTACCCCCCCAAGTCCTGTATCGTAGTACATTATCTCTCAATCCTATTGATTAAATCCAGTTGTAAATTTGTATCATCTTAGCCATGTCACAACTAAGCAAACGCCCGCGGCTTGATGGCAGTGCGTCTAATGATATCACTATAGATGGAAACGCAGCAGTCACTGGTAATAATATTCGTATATTGCTTGAAAATGCACAAACAGATAATGACTCACAAAACTCAGATAATGCGCATGTAGTTAATATTTCTGACGCCACGTGTGATGACAGTCTTTCAGATGGTCATACCGACGACCCGAATAATTCTACACATTTAATTACCCCACCATCGCGTTCAGACACTGGTGCGCAAGCCTCTGACGCACGCATAATACAAACGGGGGGCGTTACGGCAAACACACCATCCGAAAATGTTTTAGACAAGTCGGATATAGAACGTCTGGTGAGATACGGGGGTCTCGTGGGTGAATATCGGGTGGTGGCACGACCAAGATTCAATAGCCTTGTGTTGCACAGATCCCTTAATTTCAGAGATGTATCAGGCACTGATATGGAGTCGTACATGAATAGTATGCATAACATTCTGAGTGACAGTCCATTTCTCTAAAGTGTTAGCCGGTCATAATGGTGTTTTCAGCATTTCTTTAAGAGGTTCGGCCCTCTCTTCTGATGTGAACGCTATACTATCCTCATCAGACAATTATTCTCTAGAACGTTTTATTAATGCGATTGAAAAAGTCCTGCAGAGCAACCAGCTGATTATGACCGATGACACTCTAGAACTTACAGTCTCTATAACAAGGGGTCGGAGCGGTGGCGGTCGTAGAAAATTGTCTGACTTGGTGCACGATCAAGTCATCCGTAAGAATAGAATGAATTTATTCTGCCCCATTAATGCGTCCAACAGGCTATGTTTCGCAATCTGTTTAGCCCATTACCTTAACCCCCAGGATGCTGTTGGTCTGTTAGAGAGACACGCTGCTGACATACAGACCAGAGCAGGTTCGGCGCAGGACACGAGGTCGGATTTAAGGATGTTTCAATATTTGAGCGGTTGCTAGATGTTAAAATCGTGGTGTTCTACAGATCAGACAGTGGTGATTTGTTGAAATATCAGACAGGGAGATCTCCACAAACTAGAACTGTATTCTTATACATTCACGACGCTCATTACTACCGCATAGTGAATCTCAATGCTTTCATAGGCGTTCCGTATGTATGCCAGTTTTGCTGTGCCGGATATGCCAACCAAAGGGATCACACCTGTAAATATAGGTGTGATGTGTGTAATCATGCCGACTGTTATAAGAACCCGGGTAAGTTTAGAAATTGCGATGATTGCGCGAGATATTGCAAATCAGACTTTTGTTTTGAAAAACACAAACGACCGTCATCACAACTGGAAATGATATCGCCCCACCACAGTGTGAGGTCACTAAATATTGTAAAAAGTGTAACAGACGTTACCATATTAGTGTAAGTAAACCAAAACCCCACATATGCGTTATTGGTAAGTGTGTGCACTGTGGCGTGGTACTAACGCCCGACAGTAAACACGAGTGCTACATCCAGCCTAAAAAAACGAAAAAAATCGACTGCAAGTATATATCGACTGCAAGAGACCCGGTTTGAAGGTGGCAAACACAGCGCTAACTTAACATATGATGGTGAGGAATAACATATGATGGTGATGGTGGTGAGGAATTTACAGCAGAAGGGTCTGATTGTGTAGACAAGCTTTTCAAAAAGTTCAGATGCGACCGGTATGCCGGTTACACGTGGCTGGCGCACAACGCTGCAGGATTTGACAATTACATCCTGTTGGATCATTTTGCCAAAATGGGGGTTACACCTAAAATCACTATGATGGGGTGTAGATTAATTTCCATGTATGACGAGGCGTTTAAACAACGGTACATAGACAGTTATTCGTTTATACCCGTGCGTTTAGCCAAAACAACGGAAGCGTTAAATCTGTCGACTTCTGAGAAGGGATACTTTCCGCATAAATTTAATATACGTGAAAATGACCATTACTGCGGCCCCTACCCCGACAAGTCTTATTACGGTTATGAAAACATGTCTGATAAAGACAGAACTGCGTTTGATGAGTGGTATAAGGTAGCTGGCGTAGGCGTTTTCAACTTTAAAAGGGAGCTTTTTAAATATGGTAGAAACGACGTCGTACTACTTCGTGAGGCGTGTATAAAATACCGTAAAGAGTTTATCGAATGTACAGAACTGGACCCCTTTAGCCAAACAACTCTGGCATCCTGCTGTATGACTGTGTACAAGGCGAAATTTCTCCCCAGAGACACCATAGCTCTCACACACAACAATGCGTATGTCGATCAGCACAAGGCTTTTTCAAACATCTCTATTGAATGGCTGGAATTTGTCAGAACAGATAGAAAGATTAATATACAACACGCCCTGACAGGCGGTGAAGTTATGGTTGGGAAATATTACCTTGACGGGTATTATGAAAAAGATGGTGACAGATTCGGATTAGAGTTTAATGGATGCTTGCACCACGGTCACACGTGTCGTTATGACCCGAATCACACACACCCTATGTCAAAGGTACCTTATAGCGTTTTAAGAAAACGCTTTGATGACAAAGTGGAAACGCTAACCAAAGTTTACAGCTTAAAAGTTGAAGTCATGTGGAGGTGTGAGTGGGAACGGGCCAAGAGAGACAACCCTGATGTTATCGATTTCATGTCCAGGTACAAACACCCCGAGCGTTTGAAACCAAGAGACAGTCTCTTTGGTGGTAGGACAAATGCTTACAATTTGTACTACAAGGCTAAAGATGGTGAGAGAATTAGGTACGTAGACTTTACCCGTTTATATCCGTTTTGCCAGGCTCGTAAAACCTATCCAATAGGACACCCCCAGATCATTCTGGAGAACTTTAACCTCTACAAGATTACTATGGCCTGGTAAAAGCCACTGTATACCCCCCACGGGGGTTACTCCACCCCGTCCTACCCTCCCGCTGTAACGGCAAATTAATGTTTCCACTCTGTAGAACTTGTGCCCTACAGGAGAGTCAGACCACCACATGTGATCACGATGATGCTGAGCGGCACTTTCAGGTTGTTGGGTCAGTATCGAATTGTTGAAAGCTGTTGAGAAGGGGTACAGAGTGGCGTGTGTGGACATTTTCGTTACGGTGTGTGTGCATAACACTACTCACTACAATGCTAACAATGTTTTTAGCGGCAGACTTTAGGTGAGGTTTAGCAATGCTGAAACCTTTTTTCAATAAAGGTATTGCCATTCGGAAAAGTCCCCTGAAAAGCCCCCCGATCCCCGCCCCATGCATAGTATGACCACCTACATACCCAGGTAATAGACCGCCTGCTTGATTTTGATAATACGCCACATAACGATGTGGGTCGGCGTATGGGTTGAACTGTTTCATCGTTTTAAAAAGGTCTTTTTTGTTTAGCAGGTCTGAAATGGAGTTTTGCGACGACCTTTCCGTACTTAAACGGTATATACTGGTTCTGATCAGACTTTACTTCTATGGCTATGTCACTAATGTGCGTTTTAGACAAGCGTACGTAGTGTGCTCTGTCGTATTTAATTGTGACCACATCTTTGTTTTTCCCTGTTATATGTACACATCGAAGTAGAGGTACAAAATAGTCCCCCACAAATTGATAGTCTATTATGTCACTATATACAAATAGGGAATACTCGCCGCCATACAGATCGACGGGGTGAGGCGCGTATGTTTTACCATGGGCCTTTGGTACCGTTGTCGGGTCGAATGCGACATTGTCGATAAACCCTAAAATGGTGCTGAGTTTTCCACGGAAAGTTAGAGTTGTATTGTCCAGAGCGTCTACATAAATTTTGTTTACTGTTTCGTCATATCCCACTCTTACACCCCCTACATAATATTTGTTTGTCACATCATCATATTTAACTCTTATACTATGACCGTCATCCAGATCATACAGTTCTATCTGTTTATTGATTTCGCTGACTATAGCTTGAATGGATGGGTAATATCCTCCACGTGTCTTGATTTTTATCGACCTATGTGTGATTGTATCGGTGACTATAATCACACCGTCCTTGTCACCAAACGTATCCCACGTTCTTGGGTACTGAAATTCTATCAGAGCAACCTCCCATGGACCCTTCAATATTAGCGACCTTGCAAGCTTAGTTCTGTAATTAGAAATTTTGTTGTCCGGGTACACTCTCTGAGAGGAATCGCACGGCAGTGTTATGTAAAACTCCTCATCGGCCATGATGTCGTGCTGAATGAGACGCACAACCTTCGGGGGTCTGGTTTTAAAAAGGTTTAAATGTTAACCACGTTTTTCTCGGGGACCCAACTGTTAAATTTCGAGGGCCAGCCTAACCATTTCACTAGGACCATGTGTCTTTTCCCCGCTTTCTTTCGGTCTAAAATCTTTTCCACTTTAAATGTTTTATCTCTATCAACGGTGATTTTCTGCAGTTCTTCTTCGTAAAACGATCCTTCTAATATATCACCGTCATAATCTTTTAACTTGTAGACTGGCGGTATTCGGGGGATACATTCAGTAATGGTGAAAAATTCATGTGTAAAGTTTTGTTCATACCCCTTCGTGAATGCGCCTCTCACTCTAGATACTCTAACAATGTCACCTGTTTTGTATTTAAACACAACGTTTTTATCTTTTATGCTGCTCGTACCATACAGTGTTTTAAATACTGTATTTTCATTTTCTCTACACACGTCTACAGGTTTCATTTTGATACTCCGGTGATAACTGTTGTTGTAGGACGTAATCAAATCATGTAATACATCGATATAACGCTTGGAATTAACAGTCGTTAGATACCGCCACATTCTAGACTTGATAGTTCTATTGAATCGTTCGACCACACTGGCTTTTAGTTCGCTCCCCGTGGCAAAATGATGAATACCGTATTTAGACAACAACTTCTGAAAGTTTTTGTTGAAAAATTCTTTTCCACGATCAGTTTGTAGCTTTTGAGGTACACGGCCTTCCTTTAGAATACTTTCAAAAGCCTTAGACACCTCGGGGCCCGACTTGTTTTTTAAAACACGCGCCCAGGCGTATTTGCTAAAAACATCTATGCATGTCAACATGAATTTAAAGTTTTCATTTTCCTTTGAGTACATACTCATATCGACCAGGTCCGCTTGGAATTGTTTATCAACACCATAAACCATGACTCTATTTCTCTTATAGTTAACACGCACACCCCTGTGCAGTGTGTATGCGTCCTGCCCAGATAACCATTCGGAGACCTGCTTGTCGGACAATAGACGCCCTGTGTCTTTTAACACAGCATCTTTTAATCTTGTTTTACCACCATACGAACCCTCGTTGGAGGGTGTATAGTATGCTGTTTTTAGAACGTCCGTCATGATAGAGCGTATAAAAAATAATGATGTGAGACTAGGATCTAATAGAATTTATCTATTTATTTGAACAAGAAAATAATACACGAATTTCTTCCAAAACATTTCAGACATCAACAAATTGTTTTTTTCCAAACAAACAACTCCATTGCTTGTGCAATAATATCTGCACACTGTCGGTCAACATGTGATTCCTCAATATCCCTAAGTTTTCCTTTAATGTTAGTCTCATCTTCTTCAAGTTGGTAAACAATAGCCTCCACAATACCAAGAGTTTTTTGGGGGTTGTGTTGAAAACCGTACTTATCCAAGACGTTCCCAATGGCTAGCTGCGGACCCTCTTGGAAAAGTCTCTGTTTTATGTTCTCAAAGTGAATTCTGTAAAACCACGCGTCCGGATCATAGAGGCATGAATGTTGCCGTTGGCTGGGGTGGTCCACTTCGCAACCGTAGCAGGTTTCTCTGAGTCTTTCATCAATGATGTGCTGCAAAATGACCGATACACAGGCCTTTATGACTTTCAAAACAGACGGCGGCAGACATCCATCCACATTCTCGTCGACGCATAGAGTTGGTCCGTCACGGCTTGGTGGGGACATGGGTGATTCGATAGAGTCCATGTCTTCAACATGCAACAAACTCAGAACACTAATTTTCTCACACAAATCGCTAATATCATCACATGCTTCAGCCATCGCAACTTCATCCACCAGTAGCATGCCTGGAGTGCTGGTCATGACGAATCTGAAGCGTGATGTGCAGCTTTTCGAGCAGGTCTTGAAGGCTGGTCCGATATGTCACTATGACTCTGAAACGGCAGCGTCTTCCTTTTCAAACATACTGCTAGGTCGTCATGAGGTACAACTCCGCCCCCATTGTGTGGGTGTGTCCGGAAAAGGCTGACACATATGTCGTTGTACCCTGCCAAAAATGACCACCACTCAAACATCCTGTCTATCCTGCTGAAAACTGTGCCTAACATTGTGATATCATCCCATAAATAGGTGATATGTGCGTGTTTGAAAAGTTCCTCATGATCAACGGACGGTGCGTTTAGAAGTCCTTGTAGCTCCGGCCCACCGCTAAATATGCTAAAGGTACCATCTGGATACCCCAGCCTGCTGGAATATAAATAGTAACACTTTTCAGGTATGACACTATCATACCTTTTACACGTACTCATAGAAACCAGCCAGTCACGTAAAACTTGATTCCAAATCTTATACCTGAACATATCCCAATCTTCAGCACAAAACGATATGTGGTACATACCATTTGCGAAACCTTCACAAGCATGGTGGTTTGTGCACAACGTCACACAGCGATCCTTTTTGTCGAAATTATATCCAAACAACGACCCGTTACCGGACGTCCTTTGAAATTCCTTGGTATCTGTCAATTCTTTAAGAATACGAACCCTGCTGACAGGTTTCGGTCTTATCGGTGCGCAGAGTATTTTAGGATTAACATAGTCCTTCATCGGTGTTGTGAAAAGTCTTGTCCTACTTCTTGTAACCATCCTCGTATCTACCGCTGACATGGTCGTGGACCATCCGTTGGCGCGTGCTCCATGTGTTCTGCAGACTTAGACCTGTTATTGTCTCAAACACTCAATGTATATATACATGAACGTAGCAACTGAGGTACCATAAATTGGACAAACCAGGATAAGATTGACAGGTCATATATTTTGACGTGTCAAGACATGTTGTAAATCATGCAGTTCCATATTAAAACACGGTCCTTGGTAAAACATTGAAACCATTTTCACTTTAACTTTAAAGAAGTTTTTTACAGAAAATAATGTCAGCATTGGCTGACATTATTTTAATCTAAGTTTAAATCTAAAAAGAGTAGACTGATACACTCTGAGAAATAAAGACATGTTGGAAACAATAGCCGGCGATCACACCTTCTAGCCTTCACACCTCACAACTGAGGTACCATAAATTTGACAAACCAGGATAAGATTGACAGGTCATATATTTTGACATGTCAAGACATGTTGTAAATCATGCAGTTCCATATGGGTGGAGGGAGCATAGCTAAAACTGTTTTGAAGTTTTTAAAAGTCTGACATATATTCTATTCTATTCTTTTTTCTTAATTGTTTTTCTTAATCCTTGCTGCTCTTACCACTCACTTTTCCGCAGTGACCAAGCAAATTGACCACTTGTGGGGTCTAATAAGAATTTATCTCATATTATCTTATGTGTTACACTCACTGGTCTAACTGTATGTCACTAGATCTTGAAATCGTCAATGTGTTTTTCCCCCACATTTAAATCATTTTCACTTAAACTTTAAATAAGTTTTTACAGGGAATAATGTCAGCATTGACTTGCAAGCACTCCCCAGCACACATTATAGAAACCCCACCAGCAACTGTATTTCATTGTGTATAAACGACCATGTCTGAATCAAACCATTAAATTGGTGTAGGACTATATAAATATATTTAATACAACAGATGGACAGGCTGTTTTTTCTAATCTAAAAGAGGGAGGGGGGTATCGCTGTATGCCTGGTGCACTCTGAGAACAAAAGACACTGTTCACACACCTTTCAGCCTTTCACACCTCACTGGCTGGAGACCTGGGGGCCATAAATTTGGCAAAACAGGATGAGATTGACAGCTGACAAACATGTTGACATGTTTTATGACTAACCATAAATCAAGGGTCATAAATTACACACAGTCATAAATCTTATTTGACAGGTCATAAATTAAATTTGACAGAAGGTGTAGGATATTACTACTCACCACATCTTTAAAAGCTCAGCATTCAGGACAGAAATGTACAATGTGGATTTGGTCCAAGGGGAAGAGTTTGATCCCGTATTAAGGGTGGACCTTGAAGGCCAAGAGCTCCTCGGAGTGCATGTTGTTGAGGGAGCGCAGCTCTGGAAGCTTCAGGAGCAGCTTGGTGAAGATGGCAGCCTCGTTGGAGTGGTTTCTCACAATGAGGTTCCTCAAAGCCCTTATCAGGTTCTCCTGCAGAGCCTCCACAGAGCTCACGTCCTCGATACCTGTCCGGTCTAGACACAGCAAGGGACACAAGTCATTTTAAGAGCGCGTTCAAAGAAATGCGGTTTTCCAAAAAGATTTTTAGGTTCAGTTCTTACCAGCAGATACAAGAACAACAGCCATGAAGAGGCTGGTCTCCTCTGCGCTGAGCTGCAGGGCCATGAGCTTCTCGCTAAAGTCGAACATGGAGGTGAGGAGCTCTCCAGCTCCCATTGAGCGCAGCATCTCCACACTGTACTTCTGGCCACTCAGGAACATCACTGTGCGCTCCTTCACATCGAACAGGGAGGCGAAACGAACCATCAGCACCTTCAGAACGAACACAGATAGAAGAGACGCTGGTCAGAGCAAACTCAGGAGTCACAATAATGAGTGGCTACATGTCGGGTAAACAAGCTCAGCATTTCTTAAAGACGGGGGTGGAGGACACACAGCCTCCTCAGATGACATCTGAAGCCCTTTTCACACAGAAGAACTGGGACATTATGGGCATAATTATACAGGTGATGTTCAGACTATGCGTCATTCCCAAATACAGTAACCCTGTGTTTATATGTGCCATGAAAATACCACTAAACAAGACATGACACCCCTAAACGAAATGGGACACCACTAATCGAGGCGGGATACCACTAAACGAGACAGGACACCACTAAATGAGATGGGACCCACTAAGCGAGATGGGACACCCATAACCAAAC
>JBBPDG010218905.1:0-11102 GCA_037974525.1 Micralestes humilis
CCACCGCGGACCAAACGACTCAATATTACTATCAAAAAAGTAAACAGAGCGATGGACTGCACTGCGTTCAGCGAGAGAGCGCCGCTCTTCCTGTTTATCCTGAAACCATAGCACCATAATGACGTAAGTGTGCTCCGGCACGAATGCAGAAATCTAATGTGAGTGCCGGCCAGAGGGGGAGTGGGGAGGGGGACAATCGTACTCGGGCCCAGTTCAGGGCAAGCGTGCTTAGTGTGAGTACACCCCTAGAGAAATGACAGATCAATATCCGCGAACCTGTTTTTTTTTTTCTTTTTTCCCCCGCCGCCACCATACGCCGGAAATCCTGCGTGGTGCCGGAACGCTATTACCCCTGTGCCGTGAGCCCCTCTCACGTCCAAAAGCACTCACAAGCGGTCAGTCTCTCGGTAGTCTCTCGGTAGCCTCGCGCAGCAGTCAGAGCAGAGGAGACAAATACCCCTCCGCGTCCAGGCTGCAAATGAAGCAGTAGCTACACTTCGCGAATACTACCCACGCAACTAACACACACACACCAATCGTTTGTTTATTTTGTTGGTTTAATTAAAGATTATGCCCAAGTCCCTACTGATTAGCCCCTGATAGAGAAATAAAGCCTTAGTATTACTTTTCACTGTTTGTCCCTTTCAATCATTTTTCTCTGATCTGTATCCTCTACATTTAGTGTACTTTTAACATTCAACAGTCTCTCCACATTATTTCTGTTATACTTGTTTTAATTTACTCAGATTATGTACATACTAAATTAATCTCTTATTTTACAGTTTCAAACATTTGTGAGACTTATTTCACATTTAGTTCCTCATTAATGATCAACGTAAAACATGAGCTGCCGTTACTTGTCTCTCTGCCCGAGCTGATCCTGTGATCAGCACGAGCCCAGCGCGAGTTTAAAACAGAGCGTTTCACTCAACCGACTAACTTTTCAACACAACAAACATTTACCTCAGATTTTCTCAAAAATAACCCCGAAAGACATATCAATAAACTTTAAAATTTTACCTTGTCCTTTCCCAGCTCCTTCCAATGAGGGTGTCACGCCCGCTTTCCCGTGCACTGAGCAAGAGACCAGCCGTGAGGCGGAGCAGGGCCGTCGCTAGGTCTATTTTGGGGGGAGGCTGAAGCCCCCTCAAAATGATAAGCCCAGGGTTCGAAATTAACTTTTTTGATCACCAGCCAAAGTGGCTGGTAACTTCAGAAAGTCAGAATTTCCATTTGACAAAATTTTACGTGGTGAAAATAAGAGATTATGAATGCCACTGAATGAAAATTTGATCACAGCAGGCCAGGTTTTCTCAATGGTTCCTGCAGCAGGGTCAGACAACAATATACTCTTGGAAACAATCATTTTAAAATGCAACTTTATGTAGTTATTAAAAGATGTCATCAAATTTGTAACGCGCTTTTAACAAATGAAATTTACTCTGAATCCTGATAAAACTGTATTACACTATTAGAAATTTAGCTTTTTAAGCACTTGTTTAAAAATGTTACTGTTAAAGTATATCAGTGTGATTTTTATCATTTTCCAAGTACCTTGAGTGTGGAGGTAGCTCAGTGGGTAGGATACTTGCCTCCAGACCAAGAGGTCACAGGTTTGAATCCTACATCCAGCATACCACCACTGGGTCCCTGAGCAAGACCCTTAACCCAAAGTTGCTCCAGGGAGACTGCCCCCTGTAAATGTAAATGTAAATGTAAATGTAAATCCTGCTGTGTACAGTTCAGCCTTGAGAATAGTCCACTGATCAGGGATCAAGAACACATCCACACCAGCAGACAGCAGAAGAGGTTGGAAGTGACTCATCAGCTTGTTTATCTCCTCATCCCCAAAATCTGAGAACAAGGAAAAACATTACTACAAAGTTCAGAAGTTGTCTTAAATCAAAAAATGCATTGACAAGATTTGTCCATTACTAACCAAAACTCATGTCTGCCTCTGGCCAGCACTGGAAACTGGTCAGTCGCATAGCATGCAGGACATCACTGTTCACATCACAAAATCTTGCAGTGATGCACTGGCACAGAGAATCGATCAGCTGGTTCTTTGCCTTGTCATACTGGCCGGCATCAGAAGGCTTCAGGAGGACTCCCTCATAGGTGTCTGTGTCCAGCACTGA
Organism: Micralestes humilis; assembly: GCA_037974525.1. Classification (NCBI taxonomy): domain Eukaryota; kingdom Metazoa; phylum Chordata; class Actinopteri; order Characiformes; family Alestidae; genus Micralestes; species Micralestes humilis. The sequence continues at coordinate 2,139 of JBBPDG010218905.1, forward strand.
TCTCAGCTTAGGCCCAGGTCTACAGTTATGCAGATAAATGGATGGGTGTCTTTTCATCCATGTATCTATTTGAAAACACACCAACACAACATAAAATCAAAGAATACATGGTAGGATACATACCTTGACTTGTACTTTTCTATGACAGCCTGAGTGGAAGACAGGCAGCTCTGAGCTTCAGCCAGGGTTGACACGGACCGCTGCAGTGACTTGGAGAGGTTGCTCAGTTGATAGATGGTATCATGGAGGAAGCAGCAAAACCTGAGCACTACACCATCCTTGGCTATGTTGAGGAACCCCTTGGCCTTTGCCCTCAGAACAGCATTGGTGTTTGTGGTATCCTGGGACTACAAACAAAACAATTATAATTATATCACAGACAACATTTAAAATTGAAACACTACTAGTTTTATTAGGCTATAAATTAACATACCTTCTCCTCTAAGTGGTGGACAATGCCAGCATATCCCCTGAGAAAATGGTCAAGTGCACTGAAGAGATGTGGTAGCCACCGGGTTCCACCTATTCTGGTTGGCATCAAAGCCTTCATGTGGAGCTCCCTGAAGTGTTCCTTTAGGTTGGCCCTGTTTACTCCACTCTTATGATATAAGGTGTAGAGTCCACTCAACAGGTCCTCAACTTTCCTGACCATCACATTCTTCCTTATTCCGTCCGAAAAGGCGAGTTCAAGCTTATGGGCCATGCAGTGGATCCCAAGCACATTTGATCTGTCTCCACGCAGTTTTGTAACTACACCATTGTTTACTCCTGTCATTACAGATGCTCCATCTGTGGTGATGGCAACCAGCTTGTTCTTCCAATCAGTGCTGACACCACTGTCCATTATACTGCACACAGCTTCAGCTATATTTTCAGCATCTGGCTTTGAGACAGCTTTAACCCCAACAAAATCAACTCTGACTTTTCCCTCACTAGCACTCCTGACATACACCATTTCTTCTTCCATCACTGCACTGTCCAGGGATCCATCTGACATGACTGAGATGAACTTGCCGTCTGATAATCTTGCCTTCATCTTTCTCCTCTCATCCTCTGCTATGTAGTGTATGAACTCTTTTGCTTGGTGGTCATTTGTATATGTCTGTCCTATCTTCAAGCCTTTCTTCCTGTCCACCCTAAATTAATTATCATGTGAATGATGCCAATATTACTGCCTACAGAGTATATTTACTTTTCAGTGAGGTTTAAAAAAAAAAATCAAACCTAACATTTCCTCCGTCATAGCATGTACGTCACTCTATCATTTTAAATGCACTGATTCTGAACATGTAAATAAAATGGTCGATTCACTTACTCACACATCCACGCGAAGTCGGTAAAAGGTCTGCCCTTTTTTGCGATGGCATGGGCATTTCTAAAAAGAAGCTGCATCTTCTCCAACTCCAAAGTCTTCAGTGAAGTGAGGCTTCTCCCCGCAACACTGTCTTCAACGGGAACCGTCTTAGCGGTTTTTATTTGAAGGCTCTCCTGGTGACTTCGAGCATTCTCGTGGTCCTTTACTGCCTCGATTTTAAAATTACTGGTCCCCACCACGAAACTGTTAGTTTTATTTTTTTCTTTCGTGTACTCACGGCAAATCTGACAAAACATGACCGCATTTTTACTATCAAACACTAGCCAGTGACGACCTGTCTGCCATTTACAATTAAACTTCCTTCTCTTTGTTTCGCACGCTCTGTCAACATTTTCATCTTCTGCCTCCTTCCTCTTCTCACCTCTTCCTGATCCTGACGTCTGTCCTAACCACCGCAGCATTTTGATTTTAGCTTATTTCGCTGTCCAGCTCAGTCTTCTCAGTCCTATTTCCTGTTTGTATTTTCGCGCTCTTGTCGTTGATTGGACCCGCAAACCGAAGCGTAAAGTATATGTGCGCTGCTGTCAAAGGTATCTAAAACGTCACCTGTAGTGTTCATGTGAAATGTAGCACGGAGGTGACAAACGACCCAGAGCGCTCTGACATGATTTGCATGATTGGCTCATGCATCACCGGCCAAACTGGCTGGTAAGTTTTTATCAAAACCCGCCAAAATGATTTTTAACCCGCATTTGGCGGGTTGGCGGGTGTTAATTTCGAACCCTGGATAAGCCCCCCTAAAAATATAGTAATTTTAAAATTATACATCCATACACGTCATACAAGATTTCACCGAGCGCTAATGCAGACTCTTAAACAAATGGCAATAATTACCTTTGATTTACCTCTAGTAGTGTTTTGCCATCCAACTGGTCACATTTTAAGAGGCGAGTGTTAATTACAGCAGCGTTTGTATAATTTTCCTCTTTAAATAAGATTTGATTCAGCAGATCACTACCCAGTACCTCATAGAGCAGAATGAGGAATTTAACAGACACTAGCATGAAATGGTAGTCATGCTGCTTTAAAAATAAATCATATTGTTTTAAATATAAATTACAGCGGTCACTTGTTTTTTCCAGAGCCGTATATTGTCCAACTATTTTCAACATTTTTAATGAGTGTGGGAAACCAGTGACCCTGTATGTTGGGCAGGTTATCTGTCCTGGTGCCAGGCTCTGGAGAAAGGGTTGAGGTCATAGTGAGCGGGGCTAATCCCCACCAAACATGAACTACCTCCTTGAACGGACCAGACGAGGAAACAGGAATCCATTCCGTGGTTCTCTCCGGGCAATAAACCGTCTACAAGGTGAATGTGACGGCCTCGTACTTCCATGCGTCAGAAAGAAAATAATTCACCAGAAATAATTAGAATGCACCAGAAATAATAATAATGCACCAGAAACATCGATAATGTACCAGAAACAGTGATAATGCAACAAAATGTTGTAATGCTATTTGACACATATTCCACCATATCTATTCCTGTCATTTAATTTAATCTTATTTTTTCTCATTTGTTATATATTTTTACAATGGAGTGCGTTTGTTCATTTAGCAAGGTACAAAAGGCAAAATAATGAATGAACAACCTTCACCTGTCAGATGTTTTGTAGCAGCTTTTCATGCTGAAGTGGATTTATTACATATATATTCTTCAGGGCTTTCCTGAACTGGCAGATTCTCACAGCAGTTCTGGAATTCAGTGCACTGATGAACATTTTACTTTTCCTGAAGTGCTTCAGTGGATGTCACTCCTTTAAGATTAAAGTTGAGTTTAATTCTCAGCCAGTCCGTCACACCTGGCTATGACGTCATTATTCTAACTCTCCCCAGGCTCTGTAACCATGACGACATCACTGATGACGTCACGTGCTAGCTAATGGAGCGTGCCGCCACAGGTTATATAAAGGAGCGTGACAGGAGCTGCATACATTCACGCGCCGACCGTTCAGAGAAACACACCTCTATAGTGAGGAAGTGAGGAAGAACCGAGACGAACGTACACAGAAGAAATGGGGCGTGATCAGCAGGAGTTTGACTCGAACAACGAGGACGTTCCTCCAGGCAGACGGCCGACCGTGCGGCGCAGGATTTGTGGATTGTGTGGGGCTGAGAAACAGGCGAGCGAGCTCTCCTACCGACCTGTCCCTCCACCTGCTGCAGAGAACGTCAGACTACCCAGTCAGACTACCCTGCTCACGGAGAACAAGGAGAAGGTCAAGGCGGACCGTGCACCAGGTAAGATCCAGTACTGAAGGAGACTAAATCGAACCACAACCTCGCTCAGCGTTCGGCAAACCGAACCACACACACATACATATATATATATATAATGTGTGTGTGTGTGTGTGTGTGTGTAATGCACCACCTACCTAAAGAATTGTTCACCTTGAGCTAGTGCTAAAACAGCTAACCATTATAACTGAATAATAAAATGTGGATTTAAAAAGAGAAGTAATTAGTCATGGAAAGACAAGTTTGTGGTTTTAATGACCAAAAAGGAGAATATTTTATGTATTTTATCTATTAAAACCAATGATGTTCAAATAATTGTAGGCAGCAAGATCCCCAGACTGGTGGGCCTGGCTGAGCAGCAGAGGAGGATGAAAGAAAGCCGGCTTTGGTGTTACATGAAGACCTTGGAAGAGGATTCTGTGAAGAGCAAGATCCCCAGACTGGTGGGCCTGGCTGAGCAGCAGAGGAGGATGAAAGAAAGCCGGCTTTGGTCTTACATGAAGACCTTGGAAGAGGATTCTGTGAAGAGCACGATGAGGAATCCCACACTGCCTTCACTAAAGCCTAACCTCCCCTCAAACCAGTGGACCATGGATCAGCTCCGTGAAACTCCTGCTCTTATATTGAGGCTACTCAAAAGACAGGATACCAGAGCAGCCTGCATGGAGCCTTCCCCGCCCTCAAGCCCTCCAAACACACGGCCAAGTGTGCGTCTCAGGATTATGGGATTGGGTGGGCATGAGAAACAGGGGAGCTCCCTCTCCTACCCACCTGTCCCTCCACCTGCTGTGGCGAAACCCCTCAGACTGCCCAGTCTGAGGAATGTGCTCCCGGAGAACAAGGAGGAGATCAAGGCCGACGGACCACAAGGTAAATTCCAGGACTGAAAGAGTCTGAGTCTTTAAAAAGGAGAAAACACTACAGGGCTCACATGCAGAAACCCAGCAAAAGGAGCTGAATAAAACTGCACTGATGTAGAACCAGCTCCCTCAACCTGTTTCACACCAGTTATATTTACCGAAATCACAGTTTACTGATAGACTGAGTTCTGAGGGTTGAAGAGCTGATAGTTTATACTTGATAAATGAAAGCCTCTTATTTAAAAAAGACCAGAAGAGAAACCGTTTTGTTTTCAGGATTTTTGTAAATATTAAGAATACGTAAGGGCTGTAACCACAGAAACAAATGTCTAAACAATTGTAGGTAGCAAGATCACCGAGCAGAGAGGCCTAGTTAGACGGAGGAGTCCAGCGGAAGTTAGGCAGGATAAGGGACAGCCACCAGAGATAGTGACACTGGATAGTGAAGAGCCCCTGGAGGATCCTGAAAATTCCCTCAGCTGTGCGCTTGAGCTGCTGCAGGCTGAGCATTGGTATGACTGTAGTGATCTGGAGTAAATACACCAACTTTACACTGATGAGACAGAACAGAGTTTAGATTCTAAAGGAGCAGCGACCAATTTTAAGAGAGGACTGAGACTATATACCTGAACATATATATATGCCATAAAATTATACATACATGCTAGACTGTAAACATCGGAATCTTGAAGAATTTCCACAGAGAACGCCCACTGTCCTCTAGAGCTGCTCCTCAGGCGTTAAATTAAATCTTTATTGTGCTTGTAATCATTTCATAGTTGAAATATATTGGTCTGTATCTAACGTGCTGGTTCTGAAACAGGGAGAGTAAGACAGAGGGGCTGAAACTGGTCCGGGCTTTGGCGGAACACGATTCTGAAGTCCTTCGACTGAAGCTGCTTCCAGTCTGCCTGGCAGTCACCCAGGAGGTGAGACACACACTTCATACACACTGTGGACAGGAGGTTCTGTACTGAGAACTGTGAGACCAGTAAATGAGGTCTAAATAGGAAATCTGTAGCTCTGATCTGATCTGAAATGGTCCTACTGACCGCTTGAGAAAGTTAAATACACCTGGACACATGGAGCACTCATGTTCTATGTAGTGAAAGTAAACCTGGTGAAATGGTGTTTGTACATTGAAAAGTTGTGTTTGATAATATGCTGTAGGAATAGACTTGACTTGATTTGACTTGATTCTAGCAAATATCTGTGACTGATCTACAGAGAGACTCACTATTCTTCTTTTCTGTCTCAGGTGGAGAACCTGCGCTCCACGGTGTCTCGTGCTGCCATTCTCACACTGGCGCACCTCTACGCCCATCTAAAGAAAAAGATGGACTTGGAGTTGAAGAGCACTGCCTCGGTCCTGCTACACAAGTCTTTGGAGCACAACCAGTTCATCAGGGAGGATGTGCAGATGGCCCTCAGCATGATGATGAAGAGCTGCTCACCTGGCCGGGTCCTGGACGCTCTGATTGGTGGAGTCAGGTAAAACTAAGATTATAACTTCACTATAATTTAATATAATAGTTTAAAGGAGTACAGTCGACCCCCGAAATTCACTGGGGTTATGTTCCAAGAGCACCCGTGAACTATGATGTGGGGGAAAAAAATGCTTATAAATATCTAAACCCTAATTATCCCCCCAAATATGCTCCCAAAACACTTTAATTTCTTTTCACATTTGAGAGATCATGGTGTCGTGGAGGTTCATCAATCTTGCCATTAATCCTGGATGTGTCTCACTGTGTGTTCACTCTCCACAGCCACAAAAACGCCGCGGTGAGAACATGTGCTGCACAGCAGTTGGAGAAGCTAGCTTACTTGCTGGGAGCTTCCAATGTTCTGAAGGGGAAACAGGACTTCACCTGCAATTTCCTGACCGCCATCATCAAACTGGCTCTGGACTCTAGGCAGGAAGTCAGGTATTCAAATTGTGTCTCTGTGTCTCGACTTGCAAAGATGTTTGATTCATGCACCAACATTGAAATCTATTTTAATCTTCTTACAGGCTGCATGCACGTAACACCCTGAAGTTTCTGGGCAGCCATGAAGACTGCATGAGGATGGTGCAGGAATATGCACCACCAAGAGAGAGAAATTTAATTAAGGACATCATCAACAAGGCCCTGAATGGGGATTCTGTGAAGAGGAGCACTGTGAGGAAATCTCTGCTGCCTCCTCTACACCCTGATCTCCTCTCAAAGTCTGAGCTTCACCAGGGGGCCATGGATCAGCACTGGGAAACTGCTGCGAAGAAACCAGTCAGACTGCCCAGGCTGAGGAATCTGGCCGACGGTGCACCAAGTAAGTTCTAGGACTGAAAGAATCTGAGTCTTTAAAAAGGAGAAAACACGACAGGGCTCACGTGCGGAACCCAGCAAAAGAATGCTGAATAAAACTGCACTGATGTTGAACCAGCTCCCTCAACCTGCTTCACACCAGTTATATTTACCAAAATCACAGTTTACTGATAGAGTCCTGAGGGTTGTAGAGCTGATAGTTTATACTTGATATATGAAACAATTGTAGGTAGCAAGATCACCGAGCACAGAGGCCTTGTTAGACAGAGGAGTCCAAAGGAAGTTGGACAGGATAAGGGACAGCCACCAGAGATAGAGACACTGGATAGTGAAGAGCCCCTGGAGGATCCTGAAAATTCCCTCAGCTGTGCGCTTGAGCTGCTGCAGGCTGAGCATTGGTATGACTGTAGTGATCTGGAGTAAATACACCAACTTTACACTGATGAGACAGAACAGAGTTTAGATTCTAAAGGAGCAGCGACCAATTTTAAGAGAGGACTGAGACTATATACCTGAACATATATATATGCCATAAAATTATACATACATGCTAGACTGTAAACATCGGAATCTTGAAGAATTTCCACAGAGAACGCCCACTGTCCTCTAGAGCTGCTCCTCAGGCGTTAAATTAAATCTTTATTGTGCTTGTAATCATTTCATAGTTGAAATATATTGGTCTGTATCTAACGTGCTGGTTCTGAAACAGGGAGAGTAAGACAGAGGGGCTGAAACTGGTCCGGGCTTTGGCGGAACACGATTCTGAAGTCCTTCGACTGAAGCTGCTTCCAGTCTGCCTGGCAGTCACCCAGGAGGTGAGACACACACTTCATACACACTGTGGACAGGAGGTTCTGTACTGAGAACTGTGAGACCAGTAAATGAGGTCTAAATAGGAAATCTGTAGCTCTGATCTGATCTGAAATGGTCCTACTGACCGCTTGAGAAAGTTAAATACACCTGGACACATGGAGCACTCATGTTCTATGTAGTGAAAGTAAACCTGGTGAAATGGTGACTTGATTTGATGGTGACTTGACCTAGTGAACTTGACTTGATTTGACTCGCTTCTAGCAAATATTCGTGACTGATCTACAGAGAGAGACTCACTATTCTTCTTTTCTGTCTTAGGTGAGGAACCTGTGCTCTCAAGCTCCCTTTCTCACTCTGGCGCACCTCTACAGCCATCTAAAGAAAAAGATGGACCCGGAGTTGAAGATCACTGCCTCAGTGCTGCTAAATAAGTCTTGGAAGCGCAGCCAATTCATCAGGGAGGATGTGGAGATGGCCCTCAGCATGATGGTGAAGAGCTGCTCACCTGGCCGGGTCCTGGAAGCTCTAATTGATGGAGTCAGGTAAAACTAAGATTTTAACTTCACTAAAATTTAATATAATGGTTTGAAGGAGTACAGTCGACCCCCGAAATTCACTGGGGTTATGTTCCAAGAGCACCCGTGAACTATGATGTGGTTAAAAAAAATGCTTATAAATATCTAAACCCTAATTATCCCCCCAAATATGCTCCCAAAACACTTTAATTTCTATTTAATTCTAATTAATCCTGGATGTGTCTCTCACTGTGTGTTCACTCTCCACAGCCACCAAAACGCCGCGGTGAGAATATGCACTGCACAACAGTTGGAGAAGCTCGCTTACTTGCTGGGAGCTTCCCGTGTGCTGAAGTGGAAAGTGGTCTTCACCTGCAATTTCCTGACCGCTGTAAGCAAACTGGCTCTGGACTCCGCGAAGGAAGTCAGGTATTTAACTTGTGTCTCTGTGTCTCGACTTGCAAAGATGTTTCATTCATGCACTGGCACTGAAAACTATTTTAATCTTCTTACAGGCTGCATGCACATAAGATCCTAGAGTTTCTGGCCAGCCATAAAGACTGCATAAGTGTGGTGGAAAAATATGCACCAGAGAGAGAGAGAAAATCAATGACGGACATCATCAACAAGGCCAAGGCCAAGGCCAAGGCCAAGGCCAAGCAAGAGCAAGAGCAAGAACAAGAAAGTGACCCGCGTACTTCGGGTCATCTCCCAACAGCCTCTCCGGAGCAGAAGACGAAGAACTTCCTGAAGACACGTGCTCTTAAGGCCCTCATTAAATATGCATTAACTCCTCCCTCCCCCAGGGCTAGCCCAATCCCTGCCTCAGGTTTCAAGAACCCATTCTAAAGCTTACT
>JBBPDG010227855.1:0-11100 GCA_037974525.1 Micralestes humilis
CTCTGTCACACACACACCCATCAGACTCTATAACTCCTCCCTCTGTCACACACACACCCATCAGACTCTATAACTCCCCCCCCTTCACTCACTCTGAGGGTGGACTGAAGAACTGATCGCCATCTAGTGTTGACTCCGAGTGCTGCCGCTACACCTGCGAGCGGCTACACCTGATGCTCGTTTAGGCCGCGGCTGATTTAAAAAGGGCCAGACTTCGGGAAAATGTTTGCTCGTGCTCAGGCGCCTGCTGCACGTTGCCTTTTGATTTGTTTTCTTATTTCTTTTTATGCATTCGTTTGGCACTACACTAACACTGCATGCCTAACACTGCTTACACTACCGATTACTGACGACCGTGTATTATGTATATGTTGTATATAATTTTCCCTATCATAAGTAAATTCCTTAACTATTAAGTAAATTCCGTAACTATTTAACTATCTTGTGTCCCGTGTGCTCTCTTGGATTGATTTTTTTTTGTTACGATTTCGAGCCAGATCGTAACAGGGGTGTTCAACAGTTTATGCACCTGAGTAGGAAAGAAAGTACCAAGTGTGTTAAAACAAGCCTGGGCAGGTTGTGGCGTGTCTGAAGGTCACTCAGGCCCCGTTGTGGCTCAGTGCTAGTCTAACGTTCCGAGAGATGTCAGGCGAGTCCTCCCAGGAGGCGCTGCTTCTTCACCACAGTGCACCAGTTCACATGTCCCGTCAGTCACAGGCCGCCGTCCAGAACTGTGTGTTCCAGCAGCTGCACGGTCCGGCCCGCAGTCCTGACCCGGCTCCCTCAGATCATCTCTTGTTGGGAGTTTTAAAGAAATCTTTACGTGGACGGCGGTTTTCCAGTGACGGAGGCGTCGAGGCAGCTGTGGCGTCCTGGTTTGAGGGTCAAACAGAACAGTTTTTTATTTGTGACAGGAAAAGTGGATGAAGTGTATATGGAGTTATCACAGGAGTATATTGAAAAATAAAACAAAAATATTTGAAAACTCTTTTCTTTTTTTATATTGCAAAATATATTGTCATTTGAACGCAGTTTAACAGATGAATTGTTTCTTTTTTGTCCGGACTGTTTTATTACAGCTGTCATATTTTAATCAGTATTCAGCGTATCAATCACAGCTTCACTGATGGCGTCAGCAAGTGTCACTCGCTTCAGCTCGACCACCAGTCCGCAAATCATTTCAGTAATAACGTTACACTTCTGGTGTAATTGGACAAATAGGAAGATGCCAGGATCGTATTATGAATAATAAATTACTAATATTTTATCAATTTTACAAGACTTTTCTTACCACACATGGGGTCAGTCAGACAAGATGTGTTTGAAGACCTGATCTAGAATGTGTTTTTTGACAATAAGTACAAAGGAGATCCAAGGCATTTTTACAGCGAACAGTAAGTCATACTGTGTCCTAAATCACACCTACGAGTCTGATTCACCTTAATGAGGAGATGGACGTGGTTTAAACCAGTTTGCGAAGTTTTGGGGATGTATTTTTGTGGAAACTGGGTGACTATTGATTTCTAGTGTTTTCTAGCAATATTGTCACAGTACCAGTCAGCGACCGCTAGAGGTCGCTATTGGACAATAGACTGGAACTCTCAGCTGAGCTGAATCGCCCTAATCACATTTTGGTTGTTTATTGGTTGCCACGGGGTATATTAGTTGGTTAGTTGTAGTCTTTTTTCATGGGAGCATACCATCACCTTCTCTTCGATCTGTGTCCACCCTTCTGTTCGTGTTGTCAGGATTTGGCCATCGAGCCTGTTTTCTGTTCTGTTTATTTCTGTTCTGTGTTGTCATTAAAACTCTGTCTCGTCATCATGTCAGTCTGCACATTGTGTTGTTTATTTCTCATTAAAGAGACGTAGTTCAATGACTAATGAACTTTTATTTAAGCAGCAACCTCTTGTATGCCAACATACCGTGAGCCCCTCTCGTGCCTCTGTGTATCCACACGTCCTTACCTTTTCCTAACTCCCTAGGTCCCTCTACTGGACGCCAATGGTATTGCACCACACATCAGCACATCCCCCTTTCTTTAAAGCCATGAACAAACATGCTTTAACATACCTAGATATTACATTGGTATTGTCAGCATCAATGCTCACATTTTTTACACAATGCTTTCACAGAACATTAAGCCTTTTTTTTTTAAAACAAATGAGCTTTACAACCACATCTTGTTTCAACATGAGAACCATATGTATTTAGTCCATTGACTCCAGTCTGACTGGTCTTTTGACGCTCTGATCTTCTCAATACTGGCGACCCTGAGTAAGCATCATTTGTTTCCATTCTCTTATTTCAGATCTGGGACTGTTTCTGCATGTGACACCGAAGTAATTTCATCCACATCTTTCCATTCTTTCTCTTGGAAAGTCTCTTTGGTTTTCAAAAGGTTGCGACGGTTCCTCCTGAGCACTTGCCCTCCTTCAGTCCTTACTTCATACGACCTTGGTCCTATTTTCTGGAGAACAGTAGCTTTTCTGGTCCATGCATCTTGATCTTGGATTCTCACCACATCATCTTTGGCAAGTGGTTTAAGAGTTTTAGTTGACTTATATAGCACTGTTTCTGTTTCCATTTCATGTGTTCCATTTTGTTTTGTATCTCTGTACTCTGCTTGAAATCGCTATAGCAGGGCAATGTGGTGCGTAACTTGCGGTTCATTAACAGTTCTACTGGGGATAAACCACACTCAAGCGGGGCGGTTCTGTAGCTAAGACGAGCTAAATAAGGATCAGACTTGCTGTCTGTGGCCTTTTTCAGAAGCAGTTTAATGATATGCACTCCCTTTTCAGCTTTGCCATTCGCCTGTGCATGCTGAGGACTGGATGTGACATGGAAATCATGTTGTATTGCAAACTGCTGCCACTCCTTGCAGTTATAACAAGGTCCATTGTCACTGACTACAGTCTTTGGAATCCCGTGCCGAGCAAATATGGACTTGATATGAGTAATGACACAGTTGGCAGCTGTACTTGTGAGCAGAGCAATTTCAGGGAAGTTTGAGTAGTAATCACTTACTAACAGATAATCTTTCCCATAACAATGAAATAAATCTGTTCCAACCTTCTCCCAAGGTGCAGTGAGGAGATCTGGAATCATCATAGGCTCCTTTGCCTGTTTGCTCTGAAACATTTTCCAGTCATGTTCTCAATGTCCTTGTTGATTCCAGGCCAATAAACAGTGTTTCTGGCTCTCCTTTTGCACTTTTCTATGCCAAGGTGTCCCTCATGTAACCTTCTTAGTACCTCTGGCCTAAGGCTGTGAGGAATAATAATTCTATGGTTTTTCAGGAACAACCTATTAGCCACACTCAACCCTGATCTGATGTGATTATATTTTGGACAAGACCCCTTGGGCTAGCCACTGTGTAGGTTTTCCATCACTGTTTGTAACTCCTTGTCTTTGATTCTTCACATATTTGTTTGGCTTTGATATCAGATACTGGCAGAGACTCAACTATCACGTTTACATGATTTTCAATCTCTTGTTCAGCGGAGCTCGTTTGGTTTATCACTGGTGTTCGTGAAAGTGCATCTGCTAGCACTAGGTTCTTGCCTGGTGTATATATGAGTTCAAAATCATACCTTTGTAACTTCATGATGAGTCGCTGAATTCTCGGCGACATCTCATTCAGGCTTTTCTTGATGATTGACACAAGAGGACGATGATCTGTCTCAACTATAAAGGTGGGTAGCCTGTAAACATAGCAGTCCAAGACATTCCCTCTCTATTTGGGCATACTTTGTTTCAGTTTTAGTCATGGACCTAGGAGCAATTATGCAACTGGTTTCCAGCTGTCTCCTTCTGCCTGCAACAAGACTGCCCCTAGCCCATCCTTCGAAGCGTCTGTTGAAATCTTCAGTGTCTTAGTGGGATCATAATATGCAAGCACCGGAGCATTGGTCAGTGAGGTCTTTAGATCATTCCATTCTCGCTCATTTCTTGCTGTCCACGTGAACTCTTTAGAATCGTGGAGCAGTTCTCCCAGTGCTGATGTTTTTACTGATATTTTGGGTATGAACTTTCCAATAAAGTTCATCATTCCCATTACTCTGAACACACCTTTCTTGTCTATGGGGCGTGGCATACTTAGGATGGCATGTATTTTGTTTTGATCTGGCTCTATGCCTCCAGCAGACAATTTGTCACCAAGAAATGTTATTTCTTGTACTCCAAACTGGCATTTGGCACGGTTTAGCTATAGTCCGTTCTCGCCTGTGAAGCACTTTTGTCAGTGTTTCATTGTGCTCCTGTATCGTGGTGCCCCATATTACCACATCATCCACATAAAATTGGACCCCTTCCAGGCCCTCCAGCATGTTATCCATTGCACGATGATAAATTTCAGATGCTGAAATTATGCCAAATGGCATCCTGAGGAATCTGTACCTACCAAAAGGCGAATTAATGTGCAGTATCTTGAGCTTTCATCGTTCAACTTGATCTGCCAGAATCCCTGTGCCACATCTAACTTTAAAAAGTAGCAGGCACCTGCCATCTCACTTGCAATTTCCTCACGTTTTGGTATCTGGTAATGTTCACGCTTTATGTTTTGATTTAAATCACTTGGATCCATGCATATTCTCATTTCTTTGTTTTTGTTCTTTTTGTCCACACACACCATTGAATTTACCCATTCTGTTGGCTCTTCTACTTTGGTGATGACTTTTAGCTGACACATCCTGACCAGTTCTTTTATGAGGCGTTCCCGAAGTGGAGCAGGAATTCTCCTTGGTGCATGGATCAATGGTTTTGCATCCTCTTTCAGTCTGATTTTGTATGTATATGGAAGGCCTTTGAAAACATCATGATATTGCTGTATGATAGTCAACTGTGCCTGGGTGTGCACTTACTGCTCTTGAGTTGTTTATACAGTATACTCTCCTCACCAGGTTTAATTTCTTTGAGGCAACCCCTCCTAGCAGTGACTCCAGGTTCTCAGGTACGTCGGAGAACAGTACGTGGTATTCTTTGCTCTTTACTTTCACTTTGAGTCTGCACTGACCTTTGCTTGCTGTCTTTTCCTTTGTAGTCTTTCAGTGGCACTATATTCCTGATTTAAAAAAAAAAAAAAAAAAATTTAGGCTTTTCCTTCATAGCACTAATTTCCTCTCATGCTGATAAGATTTGCTTGTGCGCCAGTGTCAATCCTTAGAGCTACTAAAGCTCCATTTATTGGCAGTGACACAATCCATGTGTCAATCATTTTTTAAATGTCTGCCATTCTCCTCTTTAGCATGCACATTTTTTTATTGTCACACGACACCATGCCAACAAAGAAAGTCTCACTTAGGTCAGTCTCTTCAATCAGCCTCACCATTTTAGACTTGTCCATTGTAAGGTATTGTTTGGCAAAATGATTTTTCCCATTACATTTTGAGCACCTTTTGCCATACGCAGGGCACTGCCGAGGCTCGTGTCTGCCACCACATCGTTTGCATGAGTGTGCTACATCATCTTTGCTTTTCTTTTGAGGAGCATTCCTTTTCATTTTGTGTTTTACCACCACTACTTTAGCAGTTTTGTGTGGTGCAGCAGCACTTGTTTCATTAAATGTCTTTGCGTGCTGCTGGGCTGGCTCACTCGCATGACCCAGTCTCTCTGCTTCTTCCAGAGTTAGCTTAGCCTCTCTTAGCAGCCTCTCCCTGATCCTCTTATCATGTACACCCTATACAATTTGATCACGTATCCTAGAATCTTTCAGATCTCCAAAATCACAGGACTGTGCTTTAAGTTTCAAATCTGTCACGAAGCAATCAAATGATTCTTCTGGCTGTTGCATACGAGATCGGAACACATACCTTTCATATAATGTGTTCTTCTGCGGTGAACAGTATGTGCGGAACTTTTCAAATGTGTTGAAGACTTCAATGGCCTGTGAACCCGGCTACCGTGAGTAGCAACGCAATTTTCCTGGCATCAGATTTATTGTCCAGTCCTGTGGCAGCCATGTACAGCTCCAACTGTTGCTTAAAAGACCGCCAGTTGCCGTCTACATTTCCCACCAGTTTCAGTCCCTCCGGTGGCTTGAGAGTCTTTTTTTTTTTTTTTTTTTGAGTAAAATGCTTGCCCAACCGATTCACTCCTGGTACCATGTGGTGTTCATTTCTCATTAAAGAAATGTAGTTCCATGACTAATGAACTTTTATTTAAACAGCAACCTCTGGTATGCCAACATACCACGAGGCCCTCTCATTCCTCTGTCTATCCACATGTCCTTACCTTTTTCTGACCCCCTGACTGGAAGCCAATGGTATTGCACCACACATCAACACATGGTTGAGATGGAGAAAGGCGGTGTGAGTTTCTCCGGTTCCGGTTGGAGTACAGCTTCGTGTTTGGGCTCGTTGGAAAGGTCTCTGGGAGAACTATCTGTTTGTGGAGTTTGATTTGTCTGGTTACTTGCCCCGCGGAGCAATACCGCTAAGAGCGCGTAGGTTTAAATGCACATGAAGGTAAGCCTTACCTATTTTTGTACCGGGGTCGAGCAAAGGTGCTGAGGGCAAATCCAGTCAGGGTCCAGCCGGCTGTTATCTCCAGTCTGAGGTCTACCAGTGGCCCTGAAATTGAGAGCGGCCGTATTCAAGGGCTTAGTCTGAGGCAGGGTGCTTAATTGTTGGCCCAAAGGGTTCGGATGGAGCACGGGGTTCCTGGAGGGTGTGTGCCCCAGAGGTGGGGCTCGGGGTGGGAGGGAATACCGTTAGGGAATACGTGAAGGGCATAGGATGGAGAGGCAGGGCTCTTTGGAAAGTGAAGAGTCAGCCTGTGCGAGCTGCTGTGGTTGCGTGGCGGTGCTCCGGTTGCCGTGGGTCTAGAGGAAAGCGGTGGGTATTTGCTTCTGGCAGCAATGGTGACAAAAGTGATCGAAGAGCAGGCTGAGGTGAATGTGAGTTTCTCCGGTTTCGGTTGGAGTACAGTACGGTTTGAGAACTATCTGCCTGTGGATTTTGATATGTCTGGTTGCTTGCCCCCCGGAGCACGAAGGTTTGTTTTATTTCACAACCAGTTTGTGGCCATTTACAAAGTTCATTTTTCCAAAGAAAGTTGCAATATTTTAAAGAAAAACTTCATGTGGACACACTTTCTATGTGATGTACATGTATTGGCTAGGACATTAAGGAAATCATGAAGGTAAGACTGTAGCCTTACCTATTATTGCAATTTTGGTACAAAACACAGCACCCGGGGAGCAGTGTGTGGTGACGGTACCTTACTCAAGGGAACCTCAGAGGTACCACTAGCAGTCCTGGGAATCAAACCCCCGACTTTCTACTCGGAGGATGAACACCCTAACCACCAGACTACCAGCTGCCGTACCAGACAGTTAGTGGTGGTATATAAACTAGCTGTTTGCAAAGTTATGGTGAAAATACACCAATAAAAAAATTGTTTTACAGCTGCATTTGTTCATCTTGTTAGATTTATGAATGTCTTTATTTGACATTCGCACATACATAACGCCCTCTTTTTTCCCCAAAATATTCATTAAAAGATTCAGCTGCATCATTTTTGACTGGCTAAGTTCACAATTTATTGAATACTACTTCTATTGAATACTACTTTTATGGAATAACACTTTTATGGAATACTACTTTTATAGAATGGTACTTTTACTGAATACTAATTTTATTGAATACCACTTTAATTGAATACTACTTTTATGGAATACTGCTTTAATTGAACACTGCTTTAAGTGATTACTGCATTAATTGAATACAACTTTTATTGAATAATACTTTTATTGAAAAATACTTTATTTGAATACTACTATTATTGAAAACTACTTTGTTGAGTACTGCTTTAAAACTTGTTGACTTGACAGACTTTCAGGCGCCATCTTGGGTCTTTGCAGCTCCCGATTTTAAAAGCTTAACTGTGTCATACTTTATTCTTTTTGTTTGTGGCTGGACTCATTTCAAAGCTAAGACTCTGAAGTTTCATGTTCCAGTGAAAGAAAATCTACAAAAATTTTGTTCACACAGCAATACAGGATGAAATACCAGATGTTATATATGCTTTTGTTCTATGTATGCTGAATTCAGCCATATCTTATTTTCCTGGTTTTGTAAAAGGAGCAAAAAACACTGAAAACCCATAGCGACAGGTCTTTTCAACTTATATTGGAAGTTTGAACTTTAGTTTCGGGGATATCTCCATCTCTGAGACAAGGCAGTCGCCTGCGGATGGGCTCATTCAAATCCTTCCAACAGCCTCCGCTATTGGTTAGACCACAGAAACTGAAGTGAATATGCACAAATCACGATATAAACGCAACTTCCGTTCCGTATATGGAACAATGATCCCCTAGCGGCCGGTCAACCGGTTTTAACTGAATATTAATTTTATTGAATACTAGTTTTATTGAATACTACTCTAATTGAATACTGCTTTAATTGAATACAACTTTTTTATTGAATTCTGTTTTTTATTGAATACTACTTTGTTGAATACTGCTTTAACTGAATACTACTGTTATTGAAAACTGCTTTAATTGAATACTAGTTTTATTGAATACTACTTTAATTGAATACTACTTTGTTGAATACTGCTTTTATTGAATACTGCTTTAATTTAATACTACTTTTATTAAATACCACTTTAAATACTACTTTTATTGAAAACTACTTTGTTGAATACTGCTTCAACTAAATACTAATTTGACTGAATACTACTTTTATTGAATACTACTTTGTTGAATACTGCTTTTATTGAATATTACTTTAATTAAATACTGCTTTTATTGAATACTACTTTGTTGAATACTGCTTTAATTGAAGGCTAGGTTTACTGAATACTGCTTTAATTGAATAGTACTTTTATTGAATACTGCTTTGTTGAATACTGCTTTAATTGAATACTACTTTTATTGAATACTACTTTGAATACTACTTTTATTGAAGACTGCTTTAATTGAATAGTAGTTTTATTGAATACTATAATTGAATACTACTTTGTTGAATAGAGTATTGCTGTTATTACTGTAAGACTGTCCCTGTAACTAATAACTGTATAACTGTCCCTGTAACTAATGACTGCAAGACTGTCTCTGTAACTAATGACTGCAAGACTGTCCCTGTAACTAATGACTGTCCCTGTAACTAATGACTGTATGACTGTCCCTGTAACTAATGACTGTATGACTGTCCCTGTAACTAATGACTGCAAGACTGTCCCTGTAACTAATGACTGCAAGACTGTCCCTGTAACTAATGACTGTGATAACATTCTGAACCATTTAACATTTAAGAAAAAATTATCAAGTACCCCTTTTAAATGCTATGAGCTTAAACACAGAATAATGCTCTTTTATATCAATACAATATGAACTTCAACATTGAAGCCTGAAAAGACAAATGCGTCAAAGAATACAGATAGGAATCTCTAGGTGTCCTTCACAGTGACTCTCTTTCCATCTATTACTGCGAACGCACCTTGAAATCCTGCTCTTTTCCCTTGTTTGCGAGCTTGCTCTACCAACGGCCAGAGTTTCTTATGTGTGTCTTTGGTTCCCTGTAAAAGATCCTTCAAGATCCTTATTTTCTTTTGATGCAGAATTGGTGATGCTTTGGCACATCATAACATGTGCGTGAGAGGAATTGGACAATAATTCTGGTAATTTATTTCTGTCAGATCATGGACTATGCCTGTGTGCGTTGTCAACCACACCTGGGAGCTGAGACGCAACCTCTGGAGAAATCTCAGAAAACAAGTCAATTACACACTAACATTTTTCACCCTCACGCTCCTCAATGCCCACAACTCTCAGATTCCATCTTCTTTTGTAAGCATCGAGTTCTTCACATCTGGAGCGCAATGCACTGTTTTCCTTTTCAAGTACCGTCACCTGTTCATTGATATGGTCCACATTCCCAATCACAGTCTCCAATTGTGCCCTCACCATCTCCACAGAATCAGCAACCGTTTTAATCGTGAGCGTGTTGTCCTTGACCGAAGTTTCCATCGATTGTAGTCTTCTGATGATTTCTTCCAGCTTTGTCTCAATTTTTTCCTGTGCCGCTAACATTACAGAAGCAGAGTCCTCGATTTTTTATTTCTTTTTCACAAGTCACCTGTCAGGAGTCTCAGGCAGAGGTAAAGCTCGTGAATCTTCATCGAGTTCGTAGCTTAGGCATTTCTAAACATAACTATGCATAGTTTTATAAACGCCATCGTCGCTGACCTCTATCGCAAGATAAACTCAGCAAAAAAAAGCCGAACGCGATGAAGGTAGCTAACGACAAATTGCACAGCTTAACAACTACGACATAACTAGAAAGATATTTCTTATTGATGACGGACAGTTCTTAAAATAAAGTTAGCTCAAAAAAATTCGGGAGCTTCTCCTCGAGGGTGTAACTTAGAACGCCATCTTGGTCGACCCCCCCGACTCGAATTGTCATGGAGTGGAGAAAGCGGTCCGTGCGTTTGTAACAATTGCAGTGCGGTTTAGCAAGGGTGGTAAAACTACCAACATGTTAAAACATTTAAGGTCTTAACACAGCATTAAAATTCAAGAATGTCACGTGTTCGATTCTAAGCGCTCGAGTGCAAGCGCCGTGGTTTCCATAAACGAGGGTAACTTTAACTACAATGCCACTTATCATCAATACTAACTTATTTTTATAATTATATTTTCACATTTGGACCATATTATTTATTGTTTAAAGGAAGACAAGTGCATAATTTATCGTTCAAGTGTTTATATTTACCATGTAAAGGGCAAGATTGAGATCTGACGTCTAATAAAACAGCTGCTTTCAAAGTTAAAAAAAGGACCTATGACCACCTTTTTTAATGTAAATATGTAGCTAACCAGGTCTTATAACCTGTCCACAAAATTATGATCAGTTAAAATAAATATTTATTTTATACTGTTGTTGCCTTCTCAGCATCGGCTTTAGCGGCTGCTGGTGATGGAGAATTTAATGCTAAAAATACCAGAATAATATGGTAGCTCTTCTCTCCCATTAAAACTCAGAATTGCTTGAAGTTGCAGTGGGGCCCTCTGTGTTTGTTATATATAAAATGGCATGTGAGGCCGGTAGAAGAAAGAGGCCCAAAGGTAAAGTTGAGCAGAGTTTTTATGTC
>JBBPDG010245723.1:0-11056 GCA_037974525.1 Micralestes humilis
AACGCAATACTGCATAAAGAATTGTAGTATACATATAAACACTCTCATATATATATATATAAATGTGTATATATTTACACATACATATCTATACATATTTTTATATCTATACATATCCATAAACACACACACACACATACACACACACACACACATACACATATGTATATACAGAGATAGATACGTATAGATATATAAATGTATATACATACATTCATACATACACATACATGTGCATATAACAATTATATAGTTATAATTATAATTGTATGATTTTCCATATATTATTAAAATATAATTAAAGCCACGATACAATTTTAACACGATACAGTTAAACACTTACCAAGTTATTGTGCAAATGTTGCAGCTGTGCAAGTATTGCAGTGTGAGGGCAGGGTTCAAGAAGGTATACAAAGTAATATGTAAACATTTTGCTCTTTAAGCTGCAAACATCTTATTCAGTTATAAACCATATGACTGTTGTTTTTTAAAAAAAATAGGCATTATACATTAAGTATGAAGAAAAATAGTAATGTATGTAGTTATCAAAAAATGGTCCCAAACATGGATCCCTGCAGGTGAAGGATAATGCTTTTTTAAATTCAAGTAATTCATTGTAATGCATTCATTATTATTAAAACACATTATTACTGCTTTTCATATTATTGTTTTAATTACTACAACTACTTTAAAAAGGCTTGTAACTGTAGTGCAATATATCTTGATGCTATAAGAATTGTTTTAAATTAAAGGTTCTTAAAAAAATACTAAAATAATAGACATTGCACATAACCATTGCTTTACTTAAAGAACCTTAGGGATTTGGTTTAGAGTGCACTTCTGCTAATGGTGTAAAAAACAAATAATAAACATTACGACACTGTAACAGAGAATTTCTGCCCAATTATTACCAAACTTTAAGTAAGTAAAAAGTGTGCGATTGACCCTAATTAGAAATTAAATATTAAGGTGTAATGTTTGCAAGTAAGTATTTAAATTTCACTGCTTTCTTGTGAAGAGTGAATCTGCTGTCTTTTTCAATGAGATTTTATTGTGAATTACACCTAGAGAAATACAAGCATGTTCATAACAACTGAAATCATCAGCTGTATACCTAAGTAGAAAGAAAATGAATATGTTAGAAATTTGATTTACAACACAAAAGAAAATGAATACATTAGATATAAATAAAGATTATAATAAAAAGAGCTTATGAAGAAGAGTGAGAAACAATCAGCATCAGTAGTTATATAGGACTGCACATAGTGAATTGTCCTTACTGCTGAATGTTCCTGAAATCTAAATTTTTTTTCTCACATAAACATTAAAGCTTATTTGACAAAATGACCAAAATTAATTACAATGAGAACAAATGTCTGAATGGGACATTAAATTTTAATATCCATTAAATTTTGTTCATCACTGTACTGACAGGTTGCTATAGACCCACATGTTGCAGACCTGTCAGTTTAGAATGTGTAGAACTCCATTATGACATCACAGTGACATCAAAAACTTCAGACTAGATTTGTATTTAGTGTCATTTTCTGCAGCACAACTAACAGTGAGGAGCATTTCTGATATTAAGACGCAAACTTTCAAATTCATGATGGATAAAAGAAGTTCAAAAGGAATAGACACCAAACAGGAGGAGCAAAAAAAGAAGGAGGACCTGATTAATTACTGGAAGGAACACAGTCTACAGTTTACCAACGAAAAGAAGATCTTTCCAAGCACTGTCAGTTACTTTTTATTTGAAAATATTTTAAATATACAGTGTGAATGATTTTTTTTCCAAATGAATATTTTTTGTGTTGTGAGAGCAAAATATAATAATGTTGATGCATTCCGTATTCTTTCTTTCAGGGACGTGTGTTTAAGGAGCCTTCAAGAGTGAATGAAGTCTTTGAAAAAGAGCTCCAGTAAATAGAAAAGGCCTTCCAAGCAAGTGTAGTGGACAGGGCTGAGAAGCTGTTGGCCAAATATGAAAAGAATCAAGAAGAGACCGTCAGTGCAATCAGAAGCACTTTCAGTGGTAGGAGGGCCCCCCAGCGACCAGTAAAGTGTGGTGTGGACAAAGCTCACCCTCTAAAGCCCATCCATGAAAAGGAACCAGCCAGGAGCAGCACTGTTCTCAATTCAGGCTCTAACTCCATGGAGTCTACTAGACCTGAGGCCTCAGCTGGTAGAAGGAGAGTCAGAGGCTGCACTAAGATACCAAAGCCCAGAAAGGAGCAGGCCTGTTCCTCATCTGATTCTCATTTTATGGTGAACCTCCAGGATAAGCTGAAACAGATGGAAGCTCACGTGCACCAGGAGGCCCACAAGGTGGCAGCGTGGGTAAAAGACCTAAAGAGAAACACGAGCTCTGCCAGATCTGATGATAAAAGGCCTGTGAGCTCTGATGGAAGCCTGAGCTCTGTGGACCTCCACACCCCTCTGGAGCTCCGTGCGCTTCCTGCACTGAGAAGCCCTTTTCCAGAGCCTCCATCTGAACCCATCAACACAAGGAGGAATGAGTACAGGCTGAGAAGGCTACGCACTGTAACCCAGCCAGGGAAAAATGCTGCCAAAGTTACAGGTATGTGTCTTAACAACACTTCATGCAGTTCAGCATGTATGTCATTGATAAGGAAAATGAATTAAACAATAAACTGAAATCACAGCTCTTTTCATGGTAAAATAAGTAACTGCATATTTGACTGTTTTTTATTTATTGGCCTGACTCATGGAACTTTAACTTGCACCATTAATTGTGCAGAACTAGGTCTGCATTTTACAGTATAAAATAATAAGTTTAATTCATAGTGAAAATCAGAAAGAATGATGTGCACTTTCATCTCTTAGATAAACAGCCATCAGTGCAACAGCCCAGTGGTCAGGAGGAACAGTCGAGAGAACGACTCCTTCAACGAGAGGAACCACTGGCCAAACCTGAACTCAGTCTCATGCAGGTCTTCAACCTGCTCAGAGCTGAGGATTGGTATGTAGACTGAGTGAACTTCAAGGATCACACTTGATCAGCCAACGTTTAGAAGCATATTTTAAGAATTGATGTATCATGCTTGTAAAGACATGGGCGGATGCTGAGAATTTTAGCGCCCTGCCTAGAATATTTTCATATTTTTCATTGTTTTGTGTTTGGACTTTAAACAGGGAGAAGATCGTGGAAGGTCTTGCGTGTGTCCGTGCTCTGGCTGAGCACCACAGTGACGTACTGATGCCCAGACTCCATGACATCACTCTGCAGGTCATACAGCAGGTAATACAGCACTCTTACATTTAGGTATGACTATTACATTCGACATGGCTGTTTCAGTTTAAGTGCTTCATGCCATTCAGTTTTTGCCAAATTATTTCACACTAGCCAGATTGCATATGAGCGTACTGTACACAATCATTTACTGCAAATTGGTTTCATGATTGAAAACGGTGGTTCCAGACTGTTTAACTGTGAGTCTAGTCTGTGTCTGGATGTTTTCCAGGCGAAGAACCTGCGGTCGGTTGTGGAGCGTGGAGCGATAATGACACTAGGCCACATGTATGTTCATCTGAAAAAGGCGATGAACAAGCACCTGGAGAACACTGCTTGTGTCCTGTTGCACAAGGCCGGGGAGGCCAACAAGTTCATCCGGCAAGATGTGGAGCTCGCTCTGGGACGCATGGTGCAGCACTGCAGCCCTGGCCGTGTCCTCAGTGCCCTGGTGGCTACAGGTCTGAGGTGAGTAAAGAGCTCCACAAAGACTTTTACACTGACAGTCTCTTTGGGAACAGTTCACTCACCAGCTACACAAACTGTAAAATATCAACATTAGAAACAAAATCAGGGAGAAACAAAGCCTGAAAATTAACTATGTGCATTTTATACTTTTTTATCATTCTAAATGACTGGACTGTTCATTTCTACACTTTCAGAATACTAATGAACCATCATCTGATAAATTATTTAATATCTTAATTGTTTCTTCCTGTGATTTCTTGCAGTCACCGCAATGCTGCTGTCAGAAGGTGCACAGCACTGAGTTTACAGAAACTGGCAGAGCTGATGGGATCAGCTCGTATCCTGAACAGCAAATCAGACTTCACAAGATGCTTTCTGGTCACCGTTAGCCAGTTAGCACTGGACTCTGCCCAGGACGTCAGGTAGACACTTCCACCTTCATTCACTGAACTGTTTTTCCAAAGTGTACTTTATTCCTGACCTCAATATTTACACTTTTCCTGTCCATTCATGTTAGTAACATTGACAATAGCAGTGATGTTTTTTTCTTTTTCTAAAAACTGCTCTCCACGGACCACACAACTACAGTATATTTACTTCCATACAAATTCTTCCTAATTTTCCATAGATTCCATGCTCAGAATTTTCTGAGGCTCCTGTCCACACAGAAGGACTGGACTGTCCCCAGATGGCCCAGGCTGAGAGGATAACCGACGACGATAGTCCTGGATGAGCAATGGGTCCAAGATGAAGCGACCGGGAGCCCAGGACCATTCTGCCGAACAGCAGCTTTCCCAGTCGACGAGGTACTGGGTGCCACGGCCACGGCATCGCGAGTCCAGGATTCGCCAGACGGTATACGCAGGACCACCGTCAATGATCCGAGGAGCTGGAGAAGCAGGAGCCAGGGGAGACAGAGGAGAGAAAAAGACTGGTTTTAATTGAGACATATGGAAGACAGGATGGATCCGGAGAGAGGCAGGCAGCTGGAACCGGAAGGTGACAGGGTTAAAAAGTTTCCGGGAGTCGGTGTATAAATAGATGTGGCGAGTAGAAACCCTGTCACCAACGTGGAACAGTCATCCCGGAGGTTGCCGGTGGTGATGTTGCTGAGTGTAGCGTGCGTTGTCACGGATGATGGATTCTCAGATTGGGCAGATGGTACATCAGCCTCCGGCTCTTGATGTTCAAACATCAGAGGCTGGAACCCATTGCATACCTCGAAAGGGCTGAGTCCGTTGGCAGAGGATGTGCGGAGGTTGTGAGGAGTTCTGCCCAGACGAGGTAGCGAGCCCAGGAGCGCTGTCAATCAGCCACGAAGCAACGGAGGAAGCGCTCCAGCTGTTGGTATTGATCAGATGGCAGAGGGCCTGCCAGAACTTGGCCATGAACTGGGGCCCTCTGTCCGAGACAATGTCCTTGGGGAACCCATGCAATCGGACTATGTGCTCGAGTTCAGCAGTGGTCTTAGCAGAGGGGAGTCCGGTCAGAACCACCAGGTGCACCGCCTTGGAGAATCGATCGACTATAGTGAGGATGGTGTCTTTCCCTTGGGAGTCAGGTAGTCCTGTCACAAAGTCCAGAGCGATATGGGACCATGGACGGTGAGGAACAGGAAGAGGCTGAAGAGTGCCCACAGGATGTTTTAGAGCGTGCACAAACTTTGCAAGCCTGGACAAAGGCCTTGGTGTCAGTCATCATACTGGGCCACCAGAAGGCTCTTTGGAGGAGTGAGAGAGTGCGAGAGGTACCAGGATGACCAGCAATGGTAAATGAATGAGCCCATTGGAGGGCTTCTTGGCGGACTCCTCGGGGAACAAAGTTTTCCAGCCGGGGTGTTGTCGGGTGGTGGTTCTAAGGCGTGCCCCTGGCGGATTCTGTCTTCTAACCCCACTGGAAAGGAGCCAGGATGACTTGAGCAGGCAGTCTTGTCACCGCAAAATAAAAGTAAATAAAAATGGTTTGGCAATTTTTTTGCACATGTTGCACCTCTGAATTTGTACTGCATTTTGGAGGTCCAACTGACAGTGAGTTAACATGACATTCATTAAACTTTGAATAATGTTAATGCAATGCAGCCCCAATCACTCCTTCACTTTGTGACTACCAGTTTAAAAACTGTAAGTCTACACCATAATAAATTTAGGTTTAGGACTGTACTCTAGGCCTAATTGTACAAAACTGAATCATTGCATTATGTTTAGTGCTGTAGGTGTACTATTGCACTGTTAGTCCTTTGTCAATGTTGTCTTCTAAAATAAGTGTTTGTCTTGAGGTGATGTTAAAGCAAAACAACAGGTTTTTGATTTGCCCATTTGCAGTCAACCCCAGAATTAGAAAAGACTGTGCATATGCTTCTCTTCTGTCTTTTTGCAATGCCCAGACTGACACCATTTGCATAACATAATTCACAAGAAATGGATGCCATCACTTTTAGGTCCTGGGCGTTTAGGCTGTAGCTGGTGGCATCCACTTCCATTGAATTATGCTAAAATAGATTAACAGTGTCAGGCTGGGCGTTGGAGGCACAGAGAACGGTAGAGGGTACTCCCTCTTAACTAACTCTGAAGTAGACTAAGCTAATTAGCTAATTTTCCAAAAAAATTATGTTTTCCCTTAACACTTTGATGACATTTGTTAGCATGAATATAGGGTAAAAATCTTTAAAATAATAATAGTTTACTTGTGTGTAATGCAGATAGCTCTTTTAATGTTTTGATAGTACACATTCAGAGGAAATCTGTAAACTACACCTGTTTTCGCACTTAATTTAAATGACAAGCTTTTACTTAAAATTGAAAGTTTTGTTTTTACATTACTGCCATTCATTTTACCATTTTTCTAATGATTATTTATTTTTGCTTTATTGTAGGTGTTTGATACTGTGTAAAAATAATCTGTAAAATAAATGTATTTTGCTGTTGAACCACTGGTGGGGTTGTTTTATTGAAGAAAATCACTAAAGTAACAGTACTTCTCAGCTGACCTTGCAGCGCTGTCAGTTTATTGAAGATGTTTTGTTGCAATAATTTAGGAGAAATCTGTAAAATAACTGACTATCTGCTGAAATTTGTTTTGATAAAAACCTTAAAAATAAGGGGAAAAACTGTAAAATAACATTCTTTCTCTGCTAAAACTTCAGAATGGCTGTTTTAATTATGGTTTTTGATTATATTAATAAGGGGAAAAATGGTAAAATAACAGAATTTCCCTGGAAAAGCTTGATGGGTAATTTCTGTTAATGTAATGTTTTTTTGCTTCATTGAAAATAAATTCTTTTACTGTAAATTCATGGTTTTTGTTTGGCAGCCATTGCTGCCAGTCATTTTCCCATTTTTTTACAGTGTAGTAAAACTATAAAAGAACTCTCACCTTCATATTAATGAATTAATATAACTAGAACAGCTTCTCTACGTCTCCGTAATATATTGCTAGACTAAGAAATGGGCTATCCTTATATAATGTAGATAAAAAAACTCAGATTTATTACTTCATTGTTGCATTATTGCAATGTTCGGCTATCAGGATGTTTCAATAAAAATCTACACAGACTTCAGCTACTTCAGAATGTGGCCGCTGGAGTCCTACAACCTGGATCATGTTAGTCCGCTGTTATACATAAAGCCTTGAATGGTCCCATTTCTGAGTAGCACTATGAACTCTGTGAGCTCTCGTGTCTTTGATCACCCTCAGCTCTGTGTATTCTAGCAAGAATGCTCTAGCTAGTTCTGCTGGACTAAAAGTGAAAGTGAAAGTGACCATTCTGTCACAGCACACAGTGTGAACAGCACAAAATTCTTCCACTGCATTTAACCCATTCACCTCTATATTTCGTACCTTCTCAACTCAAACAGAAGTAATTCTGTTTTCTACTTTTTCCATCTGTCTGTCGTCTCTGAGAGCAACTGCTATCCACCCGTTCAGCCTGATCAACCATCATCGGGGCTCCAGGCTCACCAGCACTCCAGACCAGATCACTGGGCTTCCCTGTTCACCTGTCTAGACCAGTTCAACCACCATGGACCACCTTCACGTGCTCTCCACCCCTAACCAAAGCTTCTACTTCTCACACAGACTGCAACAGAAACTGTTGCTCCTACTACTGCTGACTAGATACAGTTCAACCACCATGGATCACCTTCAGGGAGTTTTTCCGGCCTTCTGCAGCCTTTGACTTGATCACTAGGGGCTTGGACTCGGATTCTGTAAAACTGCTTTGTGACAACATCAGGTGTACAAAGTACTAAATAAAAAAAATTTAAAAATGACTTTACTCGACTACTGACATCTTAATGTAACAACGGCAAGACAACATGCCTGTTTTGCTGTTTGTTTTGTTTTGCTTGTTTATTGTTGTTTACTATTACATGAACTTAAGTATTACATGTTCAGTTCTGTAAATTTAACCAATGTGCGCTGAGACCTTAAATGCATTCTTTCACCCAATATCATGCTTAACAGAAAGACACACAAGATAAAAATAAGGCAGTCCTATTACAATTATATTAGACAGTGCCAGTAAGTTGCTGTCAACCTTGACAAGGTGGACTGCACTTAAATGTAGTTGCTCTGACTAGTTGCATGTTATATTCCAATCCAAAGCCATGCACTTCATATTGTGACACATACACTGACAGAGTCACTGCATCTTAAAAAGCTGAAAAGGCACCCAACTTTAAAGACTGTACTTTGAAAGTGTTTGCAAGAGTTGTAGAAAATACATGTGCCATCTTTTGCTTTTTTCTAAAACTGAAAAAGGAATTATTTGGACTTTTTAATGTTCATTACATTCTTTAACCCAGTCAGTACAATAGAAATAGAAATAGAAATATCAAATGTTTAAAACAATATTGTTTTTAGATATATTTAATATTCAAATGCAGTGCTGTATTAAATCAAAATCAAGTAGTTATTGAATAAAATCCAGTTAGTGTACTTTTCAAAATATGTGTGGTCAATCTTTTTCAGCACTGCAGTGACACTTAAATGGTAGTAGCATGTTAGTGAGTGTGTGGTGCTGGAGACCCAGATAGTGACACACCTGTCTGTGATAGCTACACGCTGGCTTTGACATAACAGAGAATGAAGGAAATGGACATTTCAATAGGTTCCATCCTTATTCAGAACTTATGTCTGTATCCATCCAGTTCCTCCAGTTGTGGAAACTCAAAGAGAGAGAGAGAGAGAGAAAAAGGGAATCATGCATGTAATGAAAGAAATTGGTCCCATGTCTTTCACTAATGGTCCTTAGGTTGGTCCTTCGTCTAAGAATAAGGTAGTGTGCCAGTGTGGTCTTGTGTTCAGGAGGTTCCGTAGCTCATCCGGTTCCTCCAGTTGTGGTGACCAACTCAAAGTGAGAGAAACGCAGAAAATAATGCATGTAATGAAAGTATTTGGTCCTATGTCTTCTACTAATGGTCCAAGGGCTGGTCCTTGGTTTAAGACTAAGGTGGTGTGGTTGTGTGGTATTATGTTCAGTAGGTTCCGTACCTCAGACTGCAGGCAGTTCATCTCTAAGACAGTCAGTGGAGAAAGTTCAAGGACAAAGAGCTGGAAACAGCAGTGAGTGTTTTTGAATTCAACCTTCAGCTCGGGCTTGTCGAATGCAATGGATTCGAAACCTATTGCCAGCGATTCTTTTCCTTTAACTTAGCAGTCCTGGATATTCTTTCATCTCAATCCTCGGTACATTCATTTACCTTGGTGACTACGAAGAATAAGAACAAATGATTTTGCAAATGATACTGTCTACTATCTACTGTTTTATCCCTATAAACTGTCTTGTCTTTGGCATACTGAGTAAATTAAACTAAATGTTTTACAGTGGCAGGCGGCCTAAGATACAAGGTGCCTAGACAAAGGTGTTCCAACCTCTCAGCATTCAGCACCACCAGTATACACCGCCTAATCATCTGGAATCATCTGCACCCGGCTCTTCACTGGTTCAGGCCTTAAGTTAGATCTCCTTGTTATGATTTAAGACATCGATCAAAGACATTTATACATTTGTTAGTGTGAAATCATTTAGCATAGCCTCCTGGAGATTTAGTCATGTACTATAGTCATGAACTACTGGTCTATTTTGACTGAGTGTGCGGGTCTAATTATATGTGCTTTACCAGTTTTGTCAATTGCGTTTTTGCATTAATATAGCCTATGTTATTGAAATTTTAAAGTCAACACTGCTTTCCAGTGCTCTTGAGAAGAACCATTTAACCATGCTGTCATGTTCCCGGACGTGCCGGTAAGGAAGGAGAACAGAGAGGAGCAGACACAGGCTGTCATCAGAGAACGTTTAATCAAGAACCGAAGTAACAGAAAAAGGCTCGATGGCCTGAACACAAGACGCTGGAAATAATGAGTCAAGGGTAACTTAAAGAGCTAGTATGCTCCCATGACAGGAACTAAAGACAAACCAACATAAATAGCAGAGGGGAGCAAAACGGGAACCAATGGTCAGTCATACATGGATAAACAGAAACTCAGGACAGGTTAAAACAGTCATTAACTTAAACACTCAGAACAGGTGGGGAGAGTTCTCAGGGAGAGAGGCTGCGACCTCCCGTGGTCGCAGGCAGAGATGACCGCAGGGTTAAAACCACGGTCCCACTCCGGGGCCTACCAGCCCATCCCACCGTGGGAAGGGAGGTCGAAGAGTCGGGGCTGGGACCGGAGCGGAGTCCGGCGCTGTTATCTGGGCTGAGGCCGGAGTGGGATCCGACTCTGGCTCTGGAGGCTGGACGGCCGGTACGGGAACCGGCTCTGGAGGTTGGACGGCCGATACCGGAAGCGGTTCTGGCTCTGGAGGCTGGTCGGCCGGTGCGGGAACCAGTACTGGGTCTAGCGGCTGGACGGCCGTAGCAAAGACAGGCTCTAGGACCCGGGCAGCCGGCGGGCAGGCGGGCTCTAGGGACTGGGTGGCCGGTGGAGATGCGGGCTCTGGGACCTGGGTATAGGCGGGCTCTGGGGACGTCGAGGCCGGCGCGGGAGCCGGCTTTTGGGGCACTAGGACCGGAACGGAAGCCGGCTCTCGGGGAGTTGAGGCCGGTGCGGGAGCCGGCTCTTGGGCCGCTAGGACCGGCATGGAAACCGGTTCTTTGGGCGGCGAGGCTGGCACGGAGACCCGCGCTGGGACCTCCGTATGTCTGTATATATTTTTAACTATTTATTTTGATGAAGCTACTGACCACAAGAAATGAACCTTGAAATAAAAATGATCTCTTCTTTGGGAGGGTGGCGCTTGGTGAACACTGTTTTAACAACAGCTTTTCTCTGTCAGTTAACTGTTTATATCTAATTCCAAACAGCTGTGCTGGAGCTAAATGTAGTTCTAAC